>JAJJWX010005046.1:0-11016 GCA_023529315.1 Papaver bracteatum | reverse complement strand
GTACCTACATTATCTTTCCGTTGTGTCTCGAAGGTCTTTATATTTAAAAGTTCTCGCGAACTTCCCGCGAGTCTTGCAGAATATCAACCTTGGGTCTTTAATTGGCCTGAGAGATCTAAAGAGGTACTGATTCTTTTCGAATTTTCATATTATTATTATTCATTATCTTCCTTGGGTTTTTATATTCTCGCTAATTATTTTGATATTTCTCAGATTGATAGAATGAAACTCAGCTATCAAACTCTTAGGAAACCTAGCACTTTCTTGGCTCTGAAGTCTTTCACGGATGAAGTAAGAAATATCTATTCATAAATTTTAACAATATATTATTACCCCTATTTCTTATCTTCATCTGTGCTCGCAGGAAATCGAAGAGTTAGAACCATTAATACCTGCAAAAACCAAGGAGAAATCTTTAAAAGAGAAGATATATGGGAAATCTTCAAAGGAGAAATCTACTGCTCCTCCCAGGGGAAAGCCTTCTGCCCCTCGCAATGAAGAATCTAGCGATCCTCCATTAAAGAAAAGGAAAACTTAATCTTCTTCAGTTCCTCAACTAATTCCAGAAAATCCAAGTGTTGATCTTGATAAGGATAATAATGACGAGGATTTTAATGTTAGCGGTTTTCCTTCAATAAAAAAATCTTCTGATTCTGATTCTTCAATGACTCATTTATCCAGAATTTTTAGCAATATTTCCCACAGTATAACTTGTAATGACGAGGATGAAGATATTCACAAGATATCCCAAGCTCTTGCCAAAGTTTGTGATGCCCCTATTCTGGTGGACAATGATTCTCTCCAAGGAGTCTCACTATCGCTGACTCCTAGTCTCTTAAATTATCTTGGTGCCTTGGTATGTTTTCATTTCTTTAATTTGTTTATATATTTTATCCATCGCTAGATATTAATTTATATTTTTCTTTCGCAGGTTGGAAGAGATTCTTTTGCTGTTGCTTCTGATTTAGATAAAAGACGTGCTAACTCTGAAGAGAAAGCTGCTAAACTTCGCCAGGATAAAGAAAAATTAGAATCTGAAGTTATTGAGCTTCGCAAGAAGAATAAACAGCTGGAGACTGAAGCTTCAGTTGATAAGCAAAAGATCTCTGATCTTGATAAAGCTAACCAACAACTCTATGCTATGTCTGGTTTCCTTTCCTTATTAATTCCTTTTACTCTATCGCAGCTTATTCAAGCGACCACTTTTAACTTGCAGATATTTATGGTCTTATTGACGAGGCCATACTCTTTCAATCTTTCCCTGAACCTATAGATGATCATACTCTTCTTGCATGTCTTAATAATTCTTTAAGTAATTTCTCAGATGATAAGATTAAATCCCTCTCCATAGATGAACTTAGATCCAAGTTTAATCTCTTAAAAATTGAAAACATATTCAATTTAGGTTTGACTGATAAATATAAGCGCTTTTATCTTGATTCAAAGAAAGAAATAGATAGATTAAGACAGAAGAATAGTGATCTTATTGACGGGAAAGATCTTGCCATCAAAAAGGGATCCAAGACCCTAACGGACTTTCATAAAACTCTCCTTCATGTTCAAATGGACAGAGATAAACTTATCCGCGAGAATGAAGATCTTCTTGCGAGGGAGACTCAAGTTCGATCTCGTTTCCTTATTAATAGCGACGATGAGTTTGCTTGGGCTGTGAAGGTTCTTGACAATGCCAGGAATGACTTAGGTGTAAATGTTAGCCTTCAAGTTGAATAAGAGGCATTAATTAGAGATATGATTTCTGAAAGAGAAGGTTGTTTGCTGTTCTTCTTCTCGCTATTTTCCTGTTTTTATTACTCTTCTTTACAAAATTTCTAACTTGTTGTCATATATTCTCGCAAGAGCTGAAAAAAGATATCTTGAAAGAATTGGGGAACTTGAAAATGAGAAGGAATTTTAATAAATCTCTCATTGTTGTTCGTAATGATTCCGTTAAGTTGGTCTGTAATGATCATGGAATTTCTCCTTCTATATATCCTGATCTTGCAAAGGAAATCCCCGCAATAATCCCAAATCTTAACATCACTGATAGCAAAGCTGAGGATTTTGACGAGGATGAAAATGATAATGATAATGACGAAAGGGAGAAATCTAGAGGAGGAGAAGAATCTGATAAGAATGAAGATAGTGATGATAATGATGAAGGGGATAAATCTGGCGATGAAGATAAGTATGATAAATAGGATGGCGATGGATCCAGCTAGTTCCTCTTTTTCCTTCTATCTTCTTTGTATATTTATTTTCTTCTTTCTGTAATATTGCTGTGAATTTCCCCAATATTGTGAATTTCTTTTGCTTCTACCTGTACGAATTAGAAAACAGTTATTTTTCAGCTAGTCAATCAATCAATATAATTATTATCCTTTAATTATATGCGTGCACTTATCTATGCAATTTTGTATATGATAGATAAATAATAATTTCATCGTTCTCATGCATTCCCATACTTGCCTCTATTATTCATCTGCAATATGAAAAATTGATTAAAGATTAAACATTAATAGTAAATAAAATTTGCCTTAATATTGGCGATATTATCGTCAACAATAACTGCGTGAAATCGCAATTCTCATAACATCTGCGAGTATTATCGCAGTAATCTTGTGGTCTTATTATGCCTTCCTAATTAAAGGTCTTATTTTGCCACGCTCTTTCTTTCTGCGACAAAATCGCAGGACGCCTTTACATTTGCATGTATTGACCCATTGATCTTGTCTTATATTTCTTTTTTCATTGTATTGCGACAATATGACAAGTCTAAGCTCTCTCGCGAGATCAAAGCCTCGTGACATTACCGTCTTGCGATGAAATCGCAGGACGTCTTTACACTTTCATGTAAAATCCCATTGATCCCATCTTAACTTTTCTCTTTTAGGCTTGTTTCCTCTGTATAATTTACGTCACGCGACAATATGACATGCCTAAATGCTCTTGTGATCATAAAGCCCCATGACATTGCCGTCTTAAGACACTTATAAGCTCCCTAATGGAGGGTGCCGCACTTATCTCCCCCCCTGGTTGCCCCTTTAAGGAGGGAACATCGGCCATACAAGACTAGCTCCTCCCATCCAGATTTACCAATAACCAGCTGTTTTCGCAGCCTCTTGTCCTCTATGCCTATATGGCTTATAGTTACAAGACTGCACCCTAAGTGGGGTTTTCTTCAGGCCAAGTGCATCGTAGCCAAGACTTACCAAGAATGGCAAGGGAGTTTTGTACGCCCTTTGCACCCTTGGCTCAACCGTATACCTCGGCGCCTTGGTCATACTTTACACTTCTTGGAAGAGATTCTTGGTCGTCCAACCAGGGTATAACCATATATAGTTGGAAATCCAAGATCTCTCTCCTGGATAGGTTTTCTTTAACCCCAACATCTGCATGACTCAGGATCCAGCAGCGGTATAACCTTACCCCTGAATCATGTCAAGATATACCCCCTCCTATGACGCGCTATTAGGTCTTACATTTGCCTCTTGCAAAATTTTATTTACGAACTAGGGTGCACGCCATAAAGGTTCGTCCCATTCTTTAATCTCTGCGAAATTTTTTTCGCGCTTCTCGCGAGTATTGTAACTCAGATAGAATTTCATAAATTTGAAAATCTTGCGATTCTTTCAAGCAGAATATTCTGTTTAATTACATATTCTTCAAACAAATCATTCACAGAGTTCTCTAAAGTTCATCATTTTACCTCTCTACTTACTATTTTCTGATTCTGTTTTTCTGCTACGTTTTGCTATTGTTCCTTTTTCTGCGAGACGCTCGCTATCAGCTTTCACATCCTCTTTCCGCTCTATTGTATCAATCATTAACCTTTCACATCTCTGTTGTTGTTTGATTTTGTACTTCCAACTGCTATTCTTCTCAGCTCTTTCTTCGCAAGACTTCATATCAATTTCATAACATTTCTTGCTTTCTCCCCAATCTCCTTTAATAATTCCAACACCTTTAGGATGAGGAAACTTGATACACTGGTGATAAGTAGACTCTACACCCAATATCCCGTGTAACCAAGGTCATCCTATCAAAGCATTATAAGGTGATTCGATGTCCACAACACAGAATAAGATTTTTGAAGATATTCCTTTTAACGGTATCTGCATTTCAATTTCCCCCTTTGGTTTGTTAGATGTACCGTTAAATACATAGATTTTATACGTTGATGGTATCATATTTTATCTCTTCCGCCCATGGTTCTATAGGTATGATAGAATAAGATATCAACTGAACTCCCGGTGTCTATTAAGACTCTGTTAATGGCCCAAGAGTCTTCAATTTTACCATCATTTTCTTCATCTTCTTCTTGTATTTTCTTTGGGTTTATCTCTAGCCTTACTACCAACGGGTTATCATGCTGCTCGCAAAGCCCTGGTACATCTTGTGCACTGAAATATATAGTTTGTTTTTGCCATTCTTCTAATGGCGAGTCTCTCGTAATATTCATTATCTCTTTTCCATCTGTATTTTTCGCGAAGACTCTGCTTAAAACATTATCATGGAAATCCTCTACAGTTATGTATGAATGTACAATGGAATTACAAAACAAATTTTTTGCTTTAGCCCCAACTTCTATTACGAATGATTCGGCTCCATTTGTAGTATTTACTCTGCGAGTTTCTAGTGCTGGAGGCGATCGCTGAGATTGTGGATGTCCTACTAAAAAGTGATTTAGCTTTCCTTGTTCGATCATCCTTAAAATTATTCTCTTTACATTCCTGCAGTCATTTACTGTGTGGCCATGACAATGATGGTAAGGACAAAATTCTTGACTGCGATTGTTAGGATGTGGTTCTTTTCCCATGTTCCATGGGGATGGTATATTTTCCATTAAAATGATAGCTTCCCAAATTTTTTCTATACTAGCATTGAGAGGAGGCATCTTAATTTCTTCCCATATGATCATCTGATTCCCTTGACTTCTGAATTTTTTTTGCTTCTGTCCACCATAAGTTTCTTGCGGCTGATCAAGCCTTTGACTCTTATTATTTCCACCGCGATTTTAGTAATTCTTCTCCCTTTCATACTCTTCTTGATCTCTACTACCCATAGCTACCAACTTCTGCTGGTTATCAGTCTCTACTTTTTCTTGTTGTGCTTGCGAGCTGCTCGCTACATTGTTTATCATTTTAGGAAGTAGACTCCCATTTGCTGCTCCGGAATTGGTGTTCGCGATGGGATATGATTCTATCTCATTTTGTTTCTCTTCCAAAGCAATGTATTCTTCCTGTAATTCTCGCAGTTCAGTCATAGTGATTGTATTCTTGACTCTGAAAATTTGTATGTACAGTAGATTAGTCGCGAACATTGCATTGATAAAAGACAAGATAAGATATCTCTCGTAAACTCTTCCTGCCATCTCACTGCACATTGTCTTCCATCTTATGGTTAAATGTTTCAGACTCTCGCCAACTCTCTGTTTTAACCCAAACACATCTTCAATACCCGGCCCCGATGAATTGTTGCTAATATACGCTCCTAAAAAGGTAGCTTGTAAATGATCAAAAAACGTTATGGTATTTTTTGGTAATCCTTCGAACCATTTCAACACCTCTCCAGTTAAGCTAGATGCAAAATATTTGCATAGAACAACATCATGATTCTCCCACTGTAGCATACATCTAACATAAGCTTTGGCGTGTTGAACAACATAAGTAGTTCCATCAAAAATGCTGGTTAATGCTGGTAAATTGCATTTTGGAGGTATCCCTCTTAACGGTAATTCTTGAGTAAATGGGGTCTTCGCAGCTTCTTCAATAGCTTCATCAAGTTGCCTTCTACCTCCTTCTCTTCTATTGTTTATCATTCCTCGCATTTCTGCTAATTCTCTCAATATTTGCTCATTCTCGGCTGAATTTTGTTCCATTGGCCTCTTTAATGTTGTTTCCCTTCTTCTGTGTTCTTGCCTTTCTTGTCTTGCGAGATTTTGTGTATCTTCTTCTTCATTATCATTTCGTCTTTCTCTGCGATTTTATCTTTCATCTTCCTCTTGATATCGTAACTGCCTATCTTCTTCTCAGCGAATTTCTTCATTTCTCCTCATTTCTCTTCACTGTCTCTCTATTCTCCTCTGTATCCTTGTAGTTGCTGGATTTCCTACAACACACCCCTTATCAAATCTTGATAACAATTCCTAGATCTACATATAAAAATGGTGATAAAATACTAAAATTGTAAAAGAGACGCCAAGATTTTTACGTGGTTCGATCAATGTGATCTACATCCACAGATCTTCACTATAATAATTTGTAATTACATTAATTTACATCTACAATCTCCATTAATGGAGTTCTTGGAAGAATTCTAGGACTAGTTTTGGGGAAGAAGATAATAAAGAAATTACATTTTCTCTCTCTAGAAATTTCTCTCTGCAAAAGAACTTTCTCTCTCTTCCTTAAATTATCTCCTTCCTGGGTTGCACGGACGCGGTGATGCGGACACGGCGACGCGGACACGACAGGACACTGACGCGGACACGAGGCCAATATTGCAGCGTCCCAGTGAAAATTTTAGCGTCAGCGTCCGAACGCGTCGGACGCGGACACAGAGCCAATATTGCAGCGTCCGTGCAACCCCTGCTCTCTCCTTTATATAAGTATTTACATTATGGATGACAGCTCATAGACAGCTCATTGACATCTCACATTTCCCCTAATTTCGAATCTGAACTCTTGCGGTATTATCGCAGCAACATCATTGTGATTTCTCGCAGGTTTCTATAATATCTCGCAGGATTTCTCTTGCTATATTTCTTGCGAGCTTTCTCTATAAAATCTTCACGTCTTTCTTCATGTTTTGTCTTCCGTCCTTTGTTGCGTCGTTTTGGTAATCAATCTGCGACACTTGCCATGTGTGGTAGAAGTTTTCGCAAGAGCGTTGTTGTTGCGAGATTCTGCTCCTACATTTTGCCTCTTTTTTATTAATATTGCTTGAAGAGCAATTTTTAAGAAAAAATTTGTTGTTGTAGTAGTCTCTGATCTTTGTTGATGAAGGAACAAGAGAAAGAATACCAAACTTAAAAAGTATATACTTGCCTCTATTCTTTTACGAAGTTCTGAAGCTTTGAGAAATAATTAGAAGTATCATCTTTTGAAGTATGCGAAGTATGAACTACTCAATCCTCGAAATATAAGAAGTATATGTCCTTGAATAAGAAATATTGCCTCTATTCATGCGAAATTACCCATTTTGGAAATGATTCTTGCTGAAAAGATAAAGAACATAAAATATTTTCTTGGTAATCCCTAGCTGCCTCTATTCTTTATCTATGAAGGAGAATCCTTGAGAAAATGTTGAATGATTAAATTGTTTCTTTATTTTTATCTTGCCTCTGCCTCAAGTGGTAACCACTTTAAGAAAATAATCACAATTCCTGCGAAATTCTGGATATATCTCCGAGTTTATGAATGAGTCTGCGTGATTATGAATAACCCTGCTGATTTCTAAATATTTCTGTGAATTTTTGAACATTTCTGCGAATTATGAATAGTGCTCAAATAGTGCTGCGAAATATGAATAGTCATGCGAATAGTGCTGTGAATTATGAATAGTAATTTCCATTCTATGCATTCCCATAGTTGCCTCTTTTTATTGATCTGCAATATGATAAATGAAATAAGACTAATATAAATTCGTTAGAAATCTGTTATACGCTTGTAGGTATAACCTCTCTTGTGGTCTTATTTTGCCTTCCTAGTTAAAGGTCTTATTATGCCACTTGTTTGCGACAAGATCGCAGGACATTCTTACTTTTATATGTAATAATCCATTGATCTTGTCTTATCATTTATTTTGATCTCTGCGACAATATGATAAGTCTAAGCCATCTTGTGAGATTAATCTTTCTTTGCTTTTTAAGACTTATGACATTGCCGTCTTTGCGATTTATATCCTCTTATCATTGATTTTATTTATTTCATCCTTTGGTCTTATCGCAAAAACCCATTGATCTCATCTTAACATTTTTCATGAGGCTTTTTGGCCTGTTACGCGACAATATGACCGGCCTAAATATTCTTGCGAATATAAAGTCCCATGACATTGCCGTCTGTGTCACGCGACAATATGACGGGCCTAAATATTCTTGTGAATATAAAGTCCCATGACATTGCCGTCTTTGTTGATACACAACTCCATAATGGAGGGTATCGCCTTTATCTTCCCCCCGGTTGCCCCTTCAAGGATTATACATCGGCCATACAAGACTAGCACTTTCCCATCCGGTTCTGCCAACAACCAGTTGTTTTCGCAGCCTTTTCCTTTATGCCTATATGGCTTATAGTTACAAAACTGCACCCTAATGGGGTTTTCTTCGGGACGAACACATCGTAATCCAAGACTTTCCATGGATGACCAGGGTAGGTTCATCCGTCCCGGGCACCCACAGCTCAACCGTGTACCTCAGCGCCTTGATCATACTTTGCATTCCTTAGGAGAAACTCTCGGGCGCCCAACCAGGGTATAACCTTATATAGTTGGGAATCCAAGTTATCTCTCCCGGATGGATTTTCTATAATCCCAAATCTCCATGACTAGGTTCCAGCAGCAGTATAGCCTTTCCCATAGTCATGCAAAGAGATACCCACCTTATGACGCACTTTAAGGACATTGCCTCTTACGGAATAGAATCCGCGAACTAAGGTGTACGCCATAAAGGTTCGTCCCATTCTTATATGTTTTTAGGCGAATTGCGCCCGTCTTATGCATTTGCATTTCTCTCTTGTGAAATTTTATTCGCGTTTCTTGCGATAATTTCGCATTTCTTTATTCTTTCATTTCTTGCGATAATTCCGCCGTCTTATGCAATTGCAATTGCATTTCATTTCTTGCATTTCTTCTTTTAACCAGCTTGGTGAATTCTCTTATGTGAAATAAATGTATCCTGCGGAAATTGGACTTCACTTGCTTGCTACTAAATTTTCTGCGCGTAATATTATCTTGGTGTACTTTAGCCTTTCCTGCGATTTTCATGCAATTTGCTCGCAACATCTAATGACTTGGTTCCTCTGTTGCTTGTTGTGCTTTTTTAACTTTTTATATTATGATTAATTTATTCTTTCTCCCCTGAGTGATAATCTGCGAAGGATATGTTCATGTAGCAAATATCCGCTAAGTAAAAACCACCAGCGAATCATGAAGTCCAATAAAGGTAAGCTACTTGCGAAGAATAAATGAGTAACTTGAGAGCTTAATTCGCCAGGCCTGCCCATTTTGTGGATATCATCACGTGAATCAGCTAAAGTTTAGAAGAAGTAGAAAATTGGCGAGAAATCACGCTGGCTTTACTTTATTAGTTCATCAAAATTCTTCCCTTTGTCTTCTTGTGCATCTAGTCATTTCCTTCATTGTAGTTGCAGGAATTCCCACACTACACCCTATTCAAGAATTTACCAACACTTATGACATATTTGAAGATTAAAAACACTTTTTTATTAATTTGATCTTAAGGAATTACAAAAATCAAGAATACAAAATATTTGACAAGCTTTTCTCTCTCCTAAAAACCTTCTTAGCACTCAAAAATTCATTACCCCTCTCTGGAACTATTCCTCTCCTTTATATAGGGACTTACATAATGGATTACATCTCATGACAACTCATTTACAGCTAAGATTCCCCTTAATTTCGGATCTAGGTTCCTGCGATAAATCGCAGGTATCACCGCCTTTATCTTTCGCAGGTTTTATTAATAATTCGCAGAAATGTCACGTTTTCTTCATGTTTCCGTCGTTTTCATCCATTACGTCATTGCTTAAGTCATCTTTAGATATTTCGCAGACTGTCGTTGATAAGTCTTTAGCGTCATATCGCCGAACTGTTGTTTATTCCGCAAGAATATTTTTGTGACAATATTCTGATCCTACATCTTGCCTCTTCTCATATCTTTTTCTGCGAAGAAGATAAAGATCATGATATTTTAAATTTCTTGATTTGCCGCAACTCCTTGTTCGCAATTCCTTGTCTTTTCATACTTTCTTTATTTTGACACGTCTTTATATCCATCGCTAGATATTTTATGCGTGTTTTTTCCTCCATTTATTCCTTGACACGTATTCTTCCAACCGTTGAGTTCTGACCATTCACGTCCTTTCTTTCATTGAATGCGTTGATATTCTCGAAAATTTTCTTCTCTTATAAATATCGTCTTTGCTAATTCCTCCTCTTCTTTTTACTTTCGCTTTTCTTCTCTGCAAATTCACTATTCATCGTCTTCTTCCGCAAATTCTGGATCTCTATAATTCTTTCAGTTTTCTTCTTTACTCTTCTTTGCTTTAATCATCATTCCCATACTAAGAAATGGCTCCTGCTAAAAAATTAGGTCAACCCACTTTGAAAAAACACCAACAGAAGCTTCAAACTTTAGGGCTCAAACTTTCTGAGATCCCTGGTCATTCTTCAAATACTGATCTCTCCATTGATTTATTCTCAAAATTTCCTTCTTCCAATGAGAAGATCCTTATTTCGCTAGGTCAACTAGAATCTGGACTTCCTATCCCTCTTTATGACCCAGATCTCCCTCTTTTTTATGAAATTATTCCCCATACTAAATTTTCACGAGCAATCTACCAATTAAGTGGAGATTGTATTTGTCTCATTCTTGAATATGCTTCTCGTGGAGCTGGTAAAGGATCTCGCTATCCTGAAGATGCGAAACATCCTGATTATAAGGGTATCCAAATCATTCCTGCGAAATATATCGTAGAGAATTTCTTTGAGAATTATCAAGTGATTCCTATGAAGAAGGAGAGTACGTGTTGGGCTGTGCGTTTGAATAAAAATAAAAAGGTTGCGAAGGATAGAATTCTTATGCAAGATATAGACTATCATTCAACTAGAAACCATGGTCCACGCTTCTCAAAAGATGATAAATGATGCGGATTTCCTCTTCTCCTTGAAGGTCCATATATTTATGGCACTCTTAATCTTCCTGCGAATCCTGCAAATCTTGCGACATATCATCCTTGGGTTTTTAACTGGCCTGAAAGGAATTCTGAGGTATATCTC
>JAJJWX010005044.1:0-103689 GCA_023529315.1 Papaver bracteatum | reverse complement strand
AAAGAAACTGGTTCCAGATCGAAACCGGCCTCCAAGCGTAAGTCGGAGACTTCGTCCGAACCATTTCGGGTAACATTCCATCGGAATATTCTCCGAAACGTTAAGGAAACCCTGATTTCGTCGACTTCGATAAAGAAACTGGTTCCGAGATCGAAACCTGGCCTCCAAGCGTAAGTCGGAGACTTCGTCCGAACCATTTCTGGTAAGATTCCATCGGAATATTCTCCGAAACGTTAAGGAAACCCTGATTTCGTCGACTTCGATAAAGAAACTGGTTCCGAGATCGAAACCTCTCCGAAACGTTAAGGAAACCCGATAAGTTCCGGATCGACTTAAGTCGGAGACTTCGTCCGAACCATTTCGGGTAAGATTCCATCGGAATATTCTCCGAAACGTTAAGGAAACCCTGATTTCGTCGACTTCGATAAAGAAACTGGTTTCGAGATCGAAACCTGGCCTCCAAGCGTAAGTCGGAGACTTCGTCCGAACCATTTCGGAGTAAGATTCCATCGGAATATTCTCCGAAACGTTAAGGAAACCCTGATTTCGTCGACTTCGATAAAGAAACTGGTTCCGAGATCGAAACCTGGCCTCCAAGCGTAAGTCGGAGACTTCGTCAGAACCATTTCAGGTAAGATTCCATCGGAATATTCTCCGAAACGTTAAGGAAACCCTAATTTCGTCGACTTCGATAAAGAAACTGGTTCCGAGATCGAAACCTTGCCTCCAAGCGTAAGTCGGAGACTTCGTCCGAACCATTTCGGGTAACATTCCATCGGAATATTCTCCGAAACGTTAAGGAAACCCTGATTTCGTCGACTTCGATAAAGAAACTGTTCCGAGATCGAAACCTGGCCTCCAAGCGTAAGTCGGAGACTTCGTCCGAACCATTTCGGGTAACATTCCATCGGAATATTCTCCGAAACGTTAAGGAAACCCCGATTTCGAGACTCGACTTTCGATAAAAATTCTCCGACGTTAAGGTTCCGAGATCGAAACCCTGGCCTCCAAGCGTAAGTCGGAGACTTCGTCCAACCATTTCTGGTAAGATTCCATCGGAATATTCTCCAAACGTTAAGGAAACCCCGATTTCGTCGACTTCGATAAAGAAACTGGTTCCGAGATCGAAACCTGGCCTCCAAGCGTAAGTCGGAGACTTCGTCCGAACCATTTCGGGTAAGATTCCATCGGAATATTCTCCGAAACGTTAAGGAAACCCTGATTTCGTCGACTTCGATAAAGAAACGGTTCCGAGATCGAAACCTGGCCTCCAAGCGTAAGTCGGAGACTTCGTCCGAACCATTTCGGGTAAGATTCCATCGGAATATTCTCCGAAACGTTAAGGAAACCCTGATTTCGTCGACTTCGATAAAGAAACTGTTCCGAGATCGAAAACCTGGCCTGGCCTCAAGCGTAAGTCGGAGACTTCGTCCAACCATTTCGGGTAAGATTCCATCGGAATATTCTCCAAACGTTAAGGAAACCCATCGATTTCGTCGACTTCGATAAAGAAAACCGGTTCCGAGATCGAAACCTGGCCTCCAAGCGTAAGTCGGAGACTTCGTCCAACCATTTCGGTAAGATTCCATCGGAATATTCTCCAAACGTTAAGGAAACCCCGATTTCGTCGACTTCGATAAAGAAACTGGTTCCGAGATCGAAACCTGGCCTCCAAGCGTAAGTCGGAGACTTCGTCCAACCATTTCGGGTAAGATTCCATCGGAATATTCTCCGAAACGTTAAGGAAACCCTGATTTCGTCGACTTCGATAAAGAAACTGGTTCCGAGATCGAAACCTGGCCTCCAAGCGTAAGTCGGAGACTTCGTCCGAACCATTTCGGGTAAGATTCCATCGGAATATTCTCCAAACGTTAAGGAAACCCTGATTTCGTCGACTTCGATAAAGAAACTGGTTCCGAGATCGAAACCTGGCCTCCAAGCGTAAGTCGGAGACTTCGTCCGAACCATTTCGGGTAACATTCCATCGGAATATTCTCCGAAACGTTAAGGAAACCCTGATTTCGTCGACTTCGATAAAGAAACGGTTCCGAGATCGAAACCTGGCCTCCAAGCGTAAGTCGGAGACTTCGTCCAACCATTTCGGGTAACATTCCATCGGAATATTCTCCAAACGTTAAGGAAACCCTGATTTCGTCGACTTCGATAAAGAAACTGGTTCCGAGATCAAAACCTGGCCTCCAAGCGTAAGTCGGAGACTTCGTCCGAACCATTTCGGGTAAGATTCCATCGGAATATTCTCCGAAACGTTAAGGAAACCCTGATTTCGTCGACTTCGATAAAGAAACTGGTTCCGAGATCGAAACCTGGCCTCCAAGCGTAAGTCGGAGACTTCGTCCGAACCATTTCGGTAAGATTCCATCGGAATATTCTCCAAACGTTAAGGAAACCCTGATTTCGTCGACTTCGATAAAGAAACTGGTTCCGAGATCGAAACCTGGCCTCCAAGCGTAAGTCGGAGACTTCGTCCGAACCATTTCGGGTAAGATTCCATCGGAATATTCTCCGAAACGTTAAGGAAACCCTGATTTCGTCGACTTCGATAAAGAAACTGGTTCCGAGATCGAAACCTGCCTCCAAGCGTAAGTCGGAGACTTCGTCCGAACCATTTCGGGTAACATTCCATCGGAATATTCTCCGAAACGTTAAGGAAACCCTGATTTCGTCGACTTCGATAAAGAAACTGGTTCCGAGATCGAAACCTGGGCCTCCAAGCGTAAGTCGGAGACTTCGTCCGAACCATTTCGGGTAAGATTCCATCGGGATATTCTCCGAAACGTTAAGGAAACCCTGATTTCGTCGACTTCGATAAAGAAACTGGTTCCGAGATCGAAACCTGGCCTCCAAGCGTAAGTCGGAGACTTCGTCCGAACCATTTCGGGTAAGATTCCATCGGGATATTCTCCGAAACGTTAAGGAAACCCGATTTCGTCGACTTCTATAAAGAAACTGGTTCCGAGATCGAAACCTGGCCTCCAAGCGTAAGTCGGAGACTTCGTCCGAACCATTTCGGTAAGATTCCATCGGAATATTCTCCGAAACGTTAAGGAAACCCTGATTTCGTCGACTTCGATAAAGAAACTGGTTCCGAGATCGAAACCTGGCCTCCAAGCGTAAGTCGGAGACTTCGTCCGAACCATTTCGTTAAGATTCCATCGGAATATTCTCCGAAACGTTAAGGAAACCCGATTTCGTCGACTTCGATAAAGAAACTGGTTCCGAGATCGAAACCTGGCCTCCAAGCGTAAGTCGATACTTCGTCCGAACCATTTCGGGTAAGATTCCATCGGAATATTCTCCGAAACGTTAAGGAAACCCTGATTTCGTCGACTTCGATAAAAAAACTGGTTCCGAGATCGAAACCTGGCCTCCAAGCGTAAGTCGGAGACTTCGTCCGAACCATTTCGGAAAACATTCCATCGGAATATTCTCCGAAACGTTAAGGAAACCCTTATTTCGTCGACTTCGATAAAGAAACTGGTTCCGAGATCGAAACCTGGCCTCCAAGCGTAAGTCGGAGACTTCGTCCGAACCATTTCGGGTAAGATTCCATCGGAATATTCTCCGAAACGTTAAGGAAACCCTGATTTCATCGACTTCGATAAAGAAACTGGTTCCGAGATCGAAACCTGGCCTCCAAGCGTAAGTCGGAGACTTCGTCCGAACCATTTCGGGTAAGATTCCATCGGAATATTCTCCGAAACGTTAAGGAAACCCTGATTTCGTCGACTTCGATAAAGAAACTTGTTCCGAGATCGAAACCTGGCCTCCAAGCGTAAGTCGGAGACTTCGTCCGAACCATTTCGGGTAAGATTCCATCGGAATATTCTCCGAAACGTTAAGGAAACCCTGATTTCGTCGACTTCGATAAAGAAACTGGTTCCGAGATCGAAACCGGCCTCCAAGCGTAAGTCGGAGACTTCGTCCGAACCATTTCGGGTAAGATTCCATCGGAATATTCTCCGAAACGTTAAGGAAACCCCGATTTCGTCGACTTCGATAAAGAAACTGGTTCCGAGATCGAAACCTGGCCTCCAAGCGTAAGTCGGAGACTTCGTCCGAACCATTTCGGTTAAGATTCCATCGGAATATTCTCCGAAACGTTAAGGAAACCCTGATTTCGTCGACTTCGATAAAGAAACTGGTTCCGAGATCGAAACCTGGCCTCCAAGCGTAAGTCGAGACTTCGTCGAACCATTTCGGGTAAGATTCCATCGGAATATTCTCCGAAACGTTAAGGAAACCCTGATTTCGTCGACTTCGATAAAGAAACTGGTTCCGAGATCGAAACCTGGCCTCCAAGCGTAAGTCGGAGACTTCGTCCTAACCATTTCGGGTAACATTCCATCGGAATATTCTCCGAAACGTTAAGGAAACCCTGATTTCGTCGACTTCGATAAAGAAACTGGTTCCGAGATCGAAACCTGGCCTCCAGCGTAAGTCGGAGACTTCGTCCAACCATTTCGGTAAGATTCCATCGGAATATTCTCCAAACGTTAAGGAAACCCCGATTTCGTCGACTTCGATAAAGAAACTGTTCCGAGATCGAAACCGGCCTCCAAGCGTAAGTCGAGACTTCGTCCGAACCATTTCGGTAACATTCCATCGGAATATTCTCCGAAACGTTAAGGAAACCCGATTTCGTCGACTTCGATAAAGAAACGGTTCCGAGATCGAAACTCCGCCTCCAAGCGTAAGTCGGAGACTTCGTCCAACCATTTCGGGTAACATTCCATCGGAATATTCTCCAAAACGTTAAGGAATCCCTGATTTCGTCGACTTCGATAAAGAAACTGGTTCCGAGATCGAAACTTGGCCTCCAAGCGTAAGTCGGAGACTTCGTCCGAACCATTTCGGGTAAGATTCCATCGGAATATTCTCCAAACGTTAAGGAAACCCTGATTTCGTCGACTTCGATAAAGAAACCGGTTCCGAGATCGAAACCTCGCCTCCAAGCGTAAGTCGGAGACTTCGTCCCAACCATTTCGGGTAAGATTCCATCGGAATATTCTCCAAACGTTAAGGAAACCCTGATTTCGTCGACTTCGATAAAGAAACTGGTTCCGAGATCGAAACCTGGCCTCCAAGCGTAAGTCGGAGACTTCGTCCGAACCATTTCGGGTAAGATTCCATCGGAATATTCTCAGAAACGTTAAGGAAACCCTGATTTCGTCGACTTCGATAAAGAAACTGGTTCCGAGATCGAAACCTGGCCTCCAAGCGTAAGTCGGAGACTTCGTCCGAACCATTTCGGGTAAGATTCCATCGAATATTCTCCAAACGTTAAGGAAACCCCGATTTCGTCGACTTCGATAAAGAAACTGGTTCCGAGATCGAAACCTGGCCTCCAAGCGTAAGTCGGAGACTTCGTCCGAACCATTTCGGGTAAGATTCCATCGGAATATTCTCCGAAACGTTAAGGAAACCCTGATTTCGTCGACTTCGATAAAGAAACCGGTTCCGAGATCGAAACCTGGCCTCCAAGCGTAAGTCGGAGACTTCGTCCGAACCATTTCGGGTAAGATTCCATCGAATATTCTCCGAAACGTTAAGGAAACCCTGATTTCGTCGACTTCGATAAAGAAACTGGTTCCGAGATCGAAACCTGGCCTCCAAGCGTAAGTCGGAGACTTCGTCCGAACCATTTCGGGTAAAATCGTTTTGGAATATTCTCCGAAACGTTAAGGAAACCCTGATTTCGTCGACTTCGATAAAGAAACTGGTTCCGAGATCGAAACCTGGCCTCCAAGCGTAAGTCGGAGACTTCGTCCGAACCATTTCCGGATAAAACCTGATTCCATCGGAATATTCTCCAAACGAATATTCTCCCAAACGTTAAGGAAACCCTGATTTCGTCGACTTCGATAAAGAAACTGGTTCCGAGATCGAAACCTGGCCTCCAAGCGTAAGTCGGAGACTTCGTCCGAACCATTTCGGGTAAGATTCCATCGGAATATTCTCCGAAACGTTAAGGAAACCCTAATTTCATCGACTTCGATAAAGAAACTGTTCCGAGATCGAAACCTGCCTCCAAGCGTAAGTCGGAGACTTCGTCGAACCATTTCGGGTAAGATTCCATCGGAATATTCTCCAAACGTTAAGGAAACCCCCGATTTCATCGACTTCGATAAAGAAACTGGTTCCGAGATCGAAACCTCGGCCTCCAAGCGTAAGTCGGAGACTTCGTCCAACCATTTCGGGTAAGATTCCATCGAATATTCTCCGAACGTTAAGGAAACCCCGATTTCGTCGACTTCGATAAAGAAACTGGTTCCGAGATCGAAACCTGCCTCCAAGCGTAAGTCGGAGACTTCGTCCGAACCATTTCGGGTAAGATTCCATCGGAATATTCTCCGAAACGTTAAGGAAACCCTTATTTCGTCGACTTCGATAAAGAAACTGGTTCCGAGATCGAAACCTGGCCTCCAAGCGTAAGTCGGAGACTTCGTCCGAACCATTTCGGGTAACATTCCATCGGAATATTCTCCGAAACGTTAAGGAAACCCGATTTTGTCGACTTTCGATAAAGAAATCTGGTTCCGAGATCGAAACCCGGCCTCCAAGCGTAAGTCGAGGTTTCGTCCGAACCATTTCGGGTAAGATTCCATCGGAATATTCTCCAAAACGTTAAGGAAACCCTGATTTCGTCGACTTCGATAAAGAAACTGGTTCCGAGATCGAAACCTGGCCTCCAAGCGTAAGTCGGAGACTTCGTCCGAACCATTTCGGGTAACATTCCATCGGAATATTCTCCGAAACGTTAAGGAAACCCTGATTTCGTCGACTTCGATAAAGAAACTGGTTCCGAGATCGAAACCTCGCCTCCAAGCGTAAGTCGGAGACTTCGTCCGAACCATTTCGGGTAACATTCCATCGGAATATTCTCCGAAACGTTAAGGAAACCCTGATTTCGTCGACTTCGATAAAGAAACTGGTTCCGAGATCGAAACCTGGCCTCCAAGCGTAAGTCGGAGACTTCGTCCGAACCATTTCGGGTAACATTCCATCGAAATATTAAAAAAAATTAGCATAGCTGAAAACAAATTTTAGCAGAGTTGAAAAAATTTAGCAGAACGACAAAACCTTTACGACGACATTTTATAACAGTTGTGAAAGGGGTTGTACAAGACATTAAATCATGACCTTCCATTTCAATCTCTAACCGTCCATTTTTGTTTTTGTTTTTTCATTTTATCCTTATCTTTTTTTCCTCATCCATTCTCAGCGACTTCTTTTCTTTTTTCTCTAACCATTTTTGCAGCACCTCCTCCTTCGTCCCTTCTTCTCTAACCATTTTATTCGATGTAAACCACCATCATCAACATATCATCATCGTCAACAACTCACCATCATCAGAACCAACATCATCAACTCAGCTCAAAATCACTCAAACCACCATCAAAAGATCGAGGTAGATGAAGCTTTCATCACCAACAAATCTTGTTAAAGACTAACCATCGAATAGATCGACGTAGCTGAAGACTTAACAGGTATGTAACATGGGTTTCTCGATCTGTAACTTAATTTTCATTCTCGTCCTGTAATTAAATTTGAATCTCGTCCTGTGTAACTCGTTTGTTGATTATATATTTATTTTTTAAAATTTCCAATCATTGCATTTAATTCGTTTGATGATTGGGTGGAGTAAATTCATTTCAATCATTGGATTACACCCATTTAAATTATTTCATGCATTTAATTTTAGGGTTTTTTGGACTTCAGGTTTGCATTTAAATTCATGTAGTAGTTGCATTTAATTCAAATGATTGGAATTTTTCATTAAATTCAGGTGTTTTTGTATGAAATTCTATTTAAATTTTTGATTGAAATTTGAATTGTTTTGCAGGATTTGCTTCAAGTTGGCCTTCAAATCAGTTGTACTATTTCATAACAACTTCATGTACACAGATCTTAAATTGTGAGAAGAGTTGAAAGGTATGCTTTAAAAATTTAGCATTGTCAACTGATTGTTCTATATAAACAGACTTGGGAGATCTTTGTTTAATGTGTGTATGTGTGTGCATTTCTTGTTGTTAAAAGAAGTGAAATATGTCAGTATTGCATTACTTGTTGTTTTACTTAATTAGGCATATTATTTGTAGGGTAGATCAGTCATGGTTGGAGGTGTGAAAGACTCTCCAAGTAGCAGTAGTAGCTGCAACAACATCAACAATAAGATGAGAATGGAAAAAATCATAACTGAGTGTGCTATGTGTGAACAAGGGAACCATGAGACAAAATTTTGTCCCTGGCTATATTCTAGGTGCAAGCATGTTCCTTGTAATGGTGTGAGAGCATTTCTACGATCTACAACAACTGAAACCAATGGGAAAATGTTCTTCAAGTGCACCATACCTTCCTTCACCTACTTTGAATGGTTTGATGATGCTTCTGACCCTTGCAAAGCCAAGTTGTTGTTGTTACCATCAGAAAAAAGCTGTAATGCTTGTGGATAAGATGATCACTCTTTCAAAAATTGTCCACTGCATGATCATTTGTGCTTCTCTTCAACCTGCAACTACAAACTCACCCTAAAAATATGCAAAAATAATCACAATAAGAACATAGCTTACCTTGTATGTGTGGGCTCATATAAACAAGACTAGTAACGTTCAATAGTTGAATGATTAAAATCATTTCTACAAATGGATGGTCCAGATCTGGAAAGAAGAAAGTGACTAGGGAGTATCAATCACCAGGATGAAATAGGTTTTTGTAATCGCATCATCTTCTTGATAATCCTTGAATCTTGTGGAACTTTTCTTGGATTATTAAGTAGTTCTTGTATTAGTCTTATATTTACAACATGTTCTTTTTAACAACTAGCTTTCACTTATAAAATAGTCCTTGAATCTTGTGGAACTTTCTTGGATTATTTTAGTTTTTTAGTTTTTTGATATTTTTTATCACTTGATTTCTAACTTGTTGTCCAAATTGTCTCCTTGAAACTTAACTCCAGAATGGAGAGGTAATTTTTTTTTGATACAGAATCCTTCCAAGTAGTCATTTGTGGGTATCCTGTGGTGGATTTTCAGTGGTGAATTTCAGAATGCAAACCTCTGATATAAGAACAGTGGTGTGGAATGCAGTGGTGCAAATCATCTTCTTAGTGATGATTCATACTAGTAGATCAGTAAATCCTTTCAAAGTTACAGTCATTGAACATTTCCAATATGTTGATCATCATGATGATCAAATTTCTCAGTCAAAAACTTTCCTTTTCAAAAAGATTCAAATCAACTCTTTTCCGCCTAAAATTATGGTCAACAATTTTCGTAACTGGAACATCCATTTAGCGAGTCTTCAGTGCAAAAACTCAATCTGTGACTCCAACTTATTTCCTTATTATCAAAGGTACAGCTGATCTACCCAAAATTATAGCACTTAACCTACTTATCCTACCATAAATCGTGCTATTTTTATACCCTTGCCAGCCAAACATGTCCTCACTATTCCACATCTTTATACTGCAAATATGAATATTTCTGGTAAGGTATTCAATGCAGATTATCATTCTAACAGATTTTGTTACAAAATTAGATTATCCTGCAATTCCTTACCTGTTTTTAGAGATACTGAGCATTGTTCTAGGGATATAGAATTATCTTTGAAGATCATTGGAAAGAATAAATACCCAAAGCTCTTCCTCAAAAACCATTCTAAGTCTAGCCATTATCATTTCAGTGGCTTTCAAAATTGCATTAATTTCTATAACTAGAGTCATGGCTGAAAGTTCCAATAGCCAAGTTAACAAAAACTCTGAATCCCAAGGAAACACTGTTATGACTGAAAGCTCTAATAGTCGTATCAACAAAATTAATGAACTCTCAAGACAACTGAGAAATGCGTCTATCAAGCTGCCGACTGATAAAAGAACTGTGGTAGGAAGTTCTTCAAACAATAATGCTGCTACGGAAGAATGGTCATATGCCTTGCTGGGAAAACTACTTTTTAAGGATAAGATTGGTATGAAGACTATCAAGGAGGATATCAACTCGTTATGGAGGCAATACAGAAATAAGAAGATAAGAGTCGTGGGACATAACCTGCTGCTGGTGAGGCTGAACAATGAAGAGGAGCAAAATACTTTAATCAAAAATGGTCCTTGGATCATGGGAGAAGATTTATTTGCAATCAAAAAGTTTGTTGCTGGTACTGCAGTGAAAGATTATACTTTCACTCACCAAGAGTTCAATATCCAATTCAAGTATCTTAAGCTGGAACATCTAAACAGAACTGTTATTGATGAAGCCATAGGTTTTATGGGGAAGAAAATTTGGACAAAACTAGAAAATTGTCGGCCTAGACATGGAAATACGGTTAGAGCAAGAATAGAGATGGATTTGAAAAAACCTTTACATCGTGGAGGCTGGTGGAAATCTATCATTGGTGAAGATGTCTGGATTAGGTATCACTGGGAGTTACAACCAAAAAATATATGTGATAAGTGTTTTGTCATAGATCATCAAGAACATACTTGTCTTCAAACCTCGTATCTTCTATATTTAGATATCCTAACAACTGAGGAGTATGAGACTGTCATGCAAGAAGAAGCTGATGTTTGCGAAGCCAACGAGGATGAAAGAGGTAACTACTCAGTTAAAGAAGGAATCGGTGAAACTGAAACCGTTGATGATAACAGACAAACAAAAAGAATGAGAAACTCTCAGCTGAACCAGGAGCCATCCATGAACCCTCATAACATCCATGTTAGTGATCCTAGCACCATAAGTAATGACTCTTCTACTAGTATGAATCAGCACACAACTGATATGGATTGGAATGATGAGGAAATGCAATAACTGAAACCCACGAATGGCTATGGAGGTGACTCTGCTCAGGTATATTACAAAACTAAAGCTTTTGTTTTAAATCTTAAAATTTCAATTCATAATTTCCCAAAGTTATTACGGTTTACTATTTCCTATTATTTTAATATTAGGAATAATATAGCCATGAGAATCATAGCTTGGAACTGTAATGGGTTTGCTAATAAAGAAACTAGGAACTATGCTTGTGACTTTAACAAAATGTTGAATCCTAACATTATCTTTTTGCAAGAAACAAAAATAGACTCTGATAAGATACTTAGATTCATAAAACCTCTCAATTTTCCTAATCATTTCTATATACCATCAATAGGAAGAGCTAGAGTTATATGTCTCCTTTGGAAGGATGGTTTTGATTTAGATATCATTTCCCATGACAAAAATATGATTCATTGTCTTATAAACAGTGACCCATCCAAATCTAGATGGCTTCTATCCTGTGTCTATGGCTCTCCTTACCCTCAAGAGAAGAAAGAACAATGGAATTTTTTACAAAACATCTGTGAAAACTTTGATATTTCTGCACCCTGGGCTCTCATAGGAGATTTAAACCTCACTTTACATGACAATGAAAGAACGAATAGTAATGGTACTTCCTCACATGCCTCCTCTTTAGCTCAAAGTGTTTTTGAAATGGGTCTTAACGATTTAGGGTTTCATGGCAATCCTTTTACTTGGACAAGTAACAAGCATGGTACAGGTAAAATTTGAACAAGATTGGATAGAACTCTTGTTAATCCATATTGGTTTATTTCTTTTCTTGATTCTTGCCTTAAACATTTACCCTTTTTGGGATCTGATCATTGTCCAATTTTGTTAGATTTATCTCCTAACAATTTTCACAGCTCCAAAAATTGGAAATTCTTTGAATGTTGGTTAAGAGATAGTACGTGTTCATCTGAAATTCTCAAAGCTTGGGAAACAAGTTATAACGGTTCATCAAGTTTTAACTTGGATAAGAAGTTATCAGAAACTAGGAGGACTTTATCATTCTGGAATCGAGTTACGTATGGAAATATTCAAAAAAATCTCAAGAATCTGCAGCAAAAACTCATAGATCTTCAAAGGCCGTATCAAGCTAGTGATAACACAAAGTTGGTTATAGAAGTTGAAAGAGAAATAGAAGAATGGCATGCTCGCGAAGAATAATTCTATAGACAGAAGTCCAGGGAATATATTTTTAGTGAGCTGGATCAGAATACCAAACATTTTCATCTCCAAATTAACAAGAGAAGATCCAGAAATCGCATTGAAACACTCAAGAGAATGGATGGTAGTTGGTGCACATGGAGGGATAATCTTGAAAACCTCTTAACTTCACACTTTCATAGTATCATGAGTACTTCTAATCCTCCAACTTATAATTATGTTTTGGATTGTTTACCTCATTGTATATCTGAGGTAGACAATAATATGCTTACAAAGATTCCAGATGAAGATGAGATTACTAAAGTGCTGAAAATGATGCAACCATGGAAGGCACCAGGGCCGGATGGTTTTCCTCCCTATTTTTTTCAAACTCAATGGGCAGTGGTTAAAGAAGATGTAATCAGCATGGTCCATGCTTTTTTTCAGTCGGGCAAACTCTTGAAGAAGATGAACAAAACTAATTTATGTCTAATTCCAAAGACAAATCTTCCTCATACACCAGGAGATTACAGGCCTATTGCTCTCTGAAACTCCACCTACAAGCTGATTACAAAGATAATGGCAACCAGATTGAAGTCTCATCTAGACAAGATTATCAGTCCTATGCAAGCAGTGTATGTTCTAGGCAGGCAAATCAGTGACAATATCACTTTGGCACATGAACTAATACATTATATGAAGAAGAAGAAAAACAAAAAGCATTATTTGGCGATGAAGTTGGACATGAGCAAAGCTTTTGATCGTGTGGAGTGGAAATTTCTAAATGATATAATGCTAAAACTTGGATTCAGCGACAAATGGTGTGCTTTAGTTCATGAATGCATCTCTACTTCAGAAATCCAAGTACTTCTTAATGGATCACCATGTCAATATTTTAAACCAACAAGAGGAATTCGACAAGGTGACCCATTGTCACCGTATCTCTTTTTGTTAACAATGGAGGATTTTACCAGATCTCTAGCTCATGCATAACTTAATGGAGACATACAAGGGATTAAAAGTGCAAGGAATGCACCTCAAGTCCCCCATCTCTTATTCGCGGATGACTGTATGCTTTTTGTCAAGGCAGACATTCATAATGTGAATAACCTTCTTCAGATTATCAACAAGTTCAGCACATCTTCAGGCCAACAAATCAACTTTGAAAAATCAGCGGTGTTCTTCTCAAAATACTTCCCACCTCGACAAAGCAAAATTCTCATGCGTAGGCTAAGAATGAAGAAGATGGACATAGAAGAGAAATACTTAGGGATTCATTTGTTTCTCAAGAGGAAGAAGTCTACTTCTTTCAACACATTAGTCAACAATATGAGAAGTAGGCTAAAAAGATATAACGGAAAATTGGTGAATCAATCTGGCAGACTAGTCATCATCAAACATGTCTTAAATGCACTTCCTTCTCATCACATGGGAGTATTCAAGATACCTAATACAAACATCAAGGAAATGGACAAAATTCAAAGGGATTATTGGTGGAACAAACAAGAAAGTGGAGGAATTTATATGGCTTCCTGGCCAAGAATAAACAGAGATAAGGCTACAGGTGGTATGGGGTTTAGAGATTTAGCTTGCTTCAATCAAGCTTTGTTATGTAAAGCTACATGGAGATTATGTCAGCAACAAGATCAGTTATGGGATTCTACTTTAAAGAAAAGATATTTCACTAATACAACAACAATGCATGCTAAAAATAAAAGCAATTCAACGTGGGCCTGGAAGAGCATACAATCTAATATGGAGTTTGTCAGAAAACATAGTTTCTGCATAGTAAGCAATGGCACTAACATACAAACATGGAAAGATAATTGGATACAAGGAATGCAAGATCTCCCTATAGCTGTAGTCAGTGAAGAGGAGGCCAAAAATTTCACGAGGGTTAGTGATCTTATCGATTCACAAACCAGAAGCTGGAAATCTGATATAATTCAACGCATTTTCACTCCTGCCGATGCTGATAAAATCCTTCATACAAGAATAGTGGAGTTGCAGGCGGATAAACTTGTCTGGAAACTAACTCGTAATGGAGAATTTACAGTCAAGTCTGCATATAACAAGCTGGTCGAGATTAAAACCAACAGACATGTAATTTTTGATGAGGAGACAGCTAAACTTTACAAGAAAATCTGGAGCATGGAAACACTACCAAGAGTTAAGCATTTCATATGGAAGTGCATTACCGATATTGTTCCGATCAATTAAAGACTTTCCAGACAAATGCAGTACACTGGTGAACACTGCAAAACTTGTCAGCAAAGTGTAGAAAGTACGGAGCATATGCTGATGGAGTGTACTTTCTCAAGAGAAGTTCAACTCTCAATTCCTGGAGCAAGAAGAAGTGTTCAGAGAGCTAAACATTCTATGTACGATTGGATACACAGTTGGTTTGAAGATGCAATGAACACACTAGATGAAGACTGGACAACTAAGATGGCAAATATGGTCTGGGATATTTGGAAAGCACGATGTCGATATGTGTTTGAAAATGTCAAGCCAAATCCAATTACAGTACTAAGGAATATACAAAATCTCAATCAAATGACGGGTAGAATAATGAAACAGAAGAAATATTGTGGAAATAGAATAGCAATAAGCAACACTATAGACCAAGCAATCTGGACACCACCTGAACAGCCATTCTATTCAATATGTTGTGATGCAGCTTTTAAGATAACTGATTTAAATCATTCTGGCATTGGACTAATTCTTCGAAATTTTGCAGGATAATTCGAAGGAACTCAATGCACCTATGCAGACAGACACTTAGGAGTGGAGGAAGCTAAATGCGAGGGACTGCTGAAAGCTATAGAGTGGGCAGAAGACTTACGTCTGGAGCATGTATGCTTGGAACTTGATGCACAATCTATAGTTGAAGCAGTTACTCAAAATTTAGATAAGGTAGCCTGGGAGAATCAGTCAATTGTTTTACATATTAGGTCGAAACTTTGCTTTCATCCAACATGGAGATGCAAGTTCATTAGGAGGAAAAATAACAAGCCAGCAGATTGCTTGGCAAAGCACGCTAGAATCTTCAAAGTTAATAGGTCTTGGGTGGGACAACCACCAAATTTTATTGCAAATGTAATACAAGCATAGGAAAACTCAGCTCTATCTTTTCATTAAGTAATAAAATCTCTCTTTGAATCAAAAAAAAAGCTTACCTTGTATGTGAACAATGTGGATATTTTATATGGGCTTAAGATGCTATCTTCATTGCTGCAAAAGAAAAAGTTAGAGTTTCTACAAATCAAATGGATGATCTAATTGCAAATCTAGGGAAAACTCTTCGTATGTAATAATTTTTAATTATATGTGTAAGACCTGATTTAAATGAAATATGAAGTACCCTAATTTCATACAGATGTTCCAAAATAACATGAGTGCATGTATACATATGGTTCTTTGAAATAGATAGAGCTGCATATTTTGTCCAAATCTCCGTTGCTCTAACTATACTTTTTTCTAACCCAGATTCAAGTGGTAGGTAAACTCAACTCGGTCCAAATGATGAATAAAGATTGGGTTCATTGGACAAGGTTAATATCCTTCCAAGTTTGGTTTTCTATGCTATATTGTCACTCTAGAAAGTAGATATAAGTCACTTAATTTATATATTACATTCTTTACATTCAGTTGTTATGCCATGTTGTCTACACCGTGTTTAAATTTATCCATTTGTCATGTAGGGATGGTGTTGCATTCCAGGATGCAGTGCATAATTTTGTAGATATGGCTCATGAGAAACTTGGATATCCTCCTAAGTTTAGTTGTCCGTGTGTTGATTGTAAGAATTTGGCTGAGCCACTTCCTCCTGGTACAGTTCATCTTCACTTGATAAAACGAGGAATGGATCCTACTTACACAGAGTGGGTTCTTCACGGTGAGAAGGATAATAATAGTTCTAATGATGTTCATGAAGAGGGGGCAGGCCATACTTTTTATCAGATGTGGACAAAAGCTAATGTTGAAGGTTATTCTCCGATTCATCCAAGTCCGGATACTATGCAAGACGAGGAGGCGGAAAACCAGATAGTAGAGGCTGACTTCCCTTTATACCCTGGTTGTACTACAAAAACGAAACTATCGATCACTATTGAGCTGTATAGGCACAAGACAGTCAATGGTGTATCTCGGAAAGATTTTAATGAACTTCTCAAGACAACTGGTTCAATGTTTCCCACATGTCATTGTCTTCCCAAATCAACATATGAAGTGAAAAAGTTGTTGAAGGCTTTTTCACTGACTTATGAGAAAATACACGCATGTCAGAATGATTGTTGTCTGTTCAGAAAGGAGTTGAAAGATGCAAATGAATGTCCAAAATGTCACTATTCTAGGTGGAAGGAAGATACATCTAACATGGAAGATGACGACATGATAAACAAGCCCAAAAAGAAGATACCGGTTAAGGTTCTTAGATACTTCCCCATTGTTCCCAGATTAAAGAGATTGTATAAATCACCAGAGCTAGCTTACCAACTGATATGGCATGCGACACATAAGAGTAAAGATGGGAAGATACGTCATCCATCAGATTCTTTGGCTTGGCATCAAATAGACACAATGTTCCCCGAGTTTTCTTCAGAATCCCGTAATTTGCGTCTCGGGCTTGCTGCTGATGGATTTAATCCATTTGGCGATCTTTCCCCATCACATAGTTGTTGGCCGGTGTTGATTGTGGTATATAATCTTCCCCCTCAGCAGTGTATGCAAGACGCAAATATTATTTTGAGCTTGCTGATTCCAGGAAAGAAACAACCAGGTAGAGACATCGATGTATATCTGCAGCCACTGATAGAGGATCTGATTGAGTTGTGGGAGAATGGTGTGGAGGTTTATGATAAATTTAGTAACACAAGGTTCAACTTGAAGGCATTATTGATGTGGACGATAAATGATTTTCCTGCTTATGGTAATCTATCTGGATGTACGTATAAAGGGAAGGCGGCCTTCCCTCTTTGTGGTGATAATACTCTTTCGAACTGGTTGCCGTTTAGTCGTAAAACTGTTTACATGAATCATAGGATATTTATACCATGTAATCATCCTCTTCGATCGCGTAATAAGAAAGCCATGTTTAATGGAGAGATTGAGAGGAAGGAAAATCCACCTATTATGTCTGGTATTGTGGCCTTTGAACGCCAGAGAAGTATTGTGAATGATTTTGGGAAATCGAAGCAAAACGAGGAGGAGAAAAGGAAATAGAAAGAGCAAAATAAGAAGAATAACCAGAAAAAGGTTCAGAGTAGTGTGGCAACAGGTGCAAATGACGGTAATTCTAAGTCTGGAAAGCGGAAAAGGGAAGTTGCTATTGATGCCGGTTCGAGTGCTGCTACTACATCTGGTGCACAGGATGATGACCATCCGATATTCAACAAACAATCCATATTTTTCGACTTGCCTTACTGGAAGGTAAGTTCTAACCTCAAATGCATGTTGGCATGTATGAATATGATAATATATTCTTTTTTATTTGCTACCAGGTATGAATATGTAAATAGACTGTCTCTTAGTGTTTGGAGAGTCAAAATATTATCACATGAGCTAGATATTGATGTTATTATCTTATTTCCTTCCTAGGATTTGTTACTACGGCATAATATTGATGTTATGCATACGTAAAAAAACATCTGTGAGAGTGTCATTGGTACTATATTGAATATAAAGTTTAAAACAAAAGATGGCTTAAATTCCCGTAATGATATGAAAAGTATGGGAATCAGAGAAGACTTGCATCCAACACTCAAGAATGGAAAAACATGGCTTCCACCAGCACCATATAACTTAAGCGATAAGGGAAAAGCCACATTTTATAATAGTATAAGAAATTTGAAGGTCCCATATGGGTATAGTTCTGATCTTAGGAGGCATTTCTCGAAAAATGGTTGCTTGGGTATCCTTAAAGCTCATGATTACCATGTTCTTATGCAACAAATATTACTTGTAGCTTTGAAGGGGCTTTTTCTTGATGGGCCAAGTACCAGGGTTAATCGGTTATGTTCTTATTTTAACGAAATATGCCAAAGGGAAGTTTATCTCGATAGATTAGTAGAACTTGAAGAATAAATTGCTGAGACTTTGTGTATGTTGGAGATGTACTTCCCTCCATCATTTTTTGATGTGATGGTACATTTGAAAATTCACCTAGCTCGAGAAGTGCGATTATGTGGACCCGTACAATATCGTTGGATGTATCCATTTGAAAGGTATTACTTGTTTCATTAGTTTTAACACTCATGTTTTCTTGTTTCATGTAAATTGAAAAAACAAATTAAGTGCAATGTTCTAATAATTAAAGGTTTGGTCTGTCGCAGGTATATGAAGACATTCAAAGAATACGTAAAAAATTACGCACAACCTGAAGCATGTATAGCAGAGTGTTACCTGGGAATGGAGTGCGTCATGTTTTGTAATGTTCATGCGGACAAAGCAGATGGAGGAGGAGTAGATCAGAGCCGTAATGAAGACACTCAACATGATTCGACAAAGCTTGAAGGCCGTCCTCTTTCTAAAGGTGCTCGAGTGTGTATTGGTAGTGATATGCTAAATATCGCTCATAGATATTTGCTTTTTAACACAGCATCAATTGACCCATATAGAACGTAAGTATGACATTATATGTTCATTTCAAATTGTTATCAGTTATAATACCTTTACATAATCTTACATGGAAGATGATGATATGATAGTAAACTTTTTCATATTACTTTTTTTTTCTTGTTAGAATGCACATGGATGAGTTAAGATCTTCTGATACTGCCAGTGATGAAAACCAACTCCTTTCCATACACTTAGAGACATTTGCAGATTGGATACGGCAAAAGGTATGTGCACTACCACTTGGTCATTTTCCAGTGGTACCTATTTTTGGCATTAACAAAACAACTTGCTCCATTACTGTTATCTGATAAGTGCATATTTCACATATATTTGGTGTTAATTCCATACTATTATTTGATGGTTTTCTTGCATATTATTGTGTGTTACGCGTGTTTTCTCTTATTTGTGTGTTAGAAGGTGAATAATCCAAAAAGAAGTGAATTCGAGCTTAGTTGTGCAGTGAAAGAAGCTATCTAAGAGTGAGGAAGAGCCAAAGACCAATTGTAACTCGTTCAAATACAAGATAGAGGACGACAAGTCAAAGGCAACGGCGAAAGAACGGAGTCAATCGGAGTTCGTATGAAGAAGTTATGGGAAAAATAAGAATGAACTTGGAATTAAACTGTCAGTCTTCCAGGACTGACAGTTGAATGGGCATCTCTTGTTAAAGAGCACCCTCACTGTACGTTAAGGGACACCTTCATGTTAAGGGGTAGTCAGTTCAAGGGAAGTGCTAAAGGGAGTCCGTTTTGTTACTTAAGGGGTTGTAAAAATTCGAATTTTGTTAATGGCACTTGCAATACTGATAAGGGGCCGCCATCATCTCCTTCACGTTCACGACCAATCATGGTTGATATCGTTGAAGGAGATCGATGAAGTTTGTTGCTGGTGTTTAACAGAGCTCGTGATGGACATGCGGCAGTTCAATGAGAAGGACAATGTATGGCTTGCTGCCATTAATGGTGAAGCGAGAACGGAAGTTGCTCGGCTGGTGAGAATGACGTTCATGGAGGCTTGGCAGAGAAAGAACATGGCAGTAATGCCGGTGTTTGGTTGGGACGACGAAATGGTTTCTGCTGGAAAGAAACAGGAAAAGATGATGATGGCTGTTGTAGCTCGCAATGGAGAACGTGAACAGGCTGGGAACAGAGCTCGTGATGATGACAGCCATTGAACGAGAATAGTGGAGATGGCCAGCAGGGAGGCACTCGAGCAAGCATGGGTTGCTTCTCAAAAGGAAAGAAATAAAATAAGATTACGAGTGGCGCCGAAAGCAAATAAAAAAACTAAAGAAAAGAAATGCTATAAATGCTTTGTTGCTCGGCAATGACGGGGAAAGTGGAGCTAGTGTGGCAGACAAACGAAAGTGACAGGGAAGAAAACAGCACGGGTTGTGATCATGACAGTAAACGTGAAGAGCTCGAAATGATGAAGAAATTGTTGAGCGCTTCTTATATAAATAGGGGTCGAGAGCCGATACCTCGGGAAGACCCGGCTGGGAACTCTACGATTCCACATCCCACACCTCTACATCCCACACCCCCTTCTACATACTCTTCTTCCATTCCTTCTTCTGTTTTTATTTGTGAGTATTCTTAATTATGAGTAGCTAAATTCCTATCTAGGATTAGAGAGGAAATCCTACTATGTGTGCTAATATGTTTTGATTATTTTCTATAATAATTCTCTTGGTCCTTATTCTTGATTCGTAACGATAATGATTTTCTTCATGTGTCCTATAATGCTTGATAATTGATTTATATATTCTATGTTAGAGACTAGCATTTTATAGTGAAGAAGATTGTTAATTCTTTGAGAAAAATATTTGCTTGAAAATATTTATTTTCCGAGACGTATTATTTGTCCTAAACCATCTTGAGTAATATTGGGAGAGTATTATAGGGAATAGTTATAATCATTTAGTATGTGTAGTAGTGATGGAATCTTGACATCCTAGTCTCCTTAAATTGAATACAAAAATTATATTCAGTATTTCCATTATTTTATAAGTTTTATAAAAATCACCATCTTTTTGTCTAAAACCGAATCTTTTAAAAAGTCCGAGAATCAAACCCTATACTTACCACTTGTAAAACTGCATCAGTTTTTGGCGCCGTCGACGCGGACTTGCCTTTAGGTTAGGTTTTAGATTTTTATTTTCTTTTTAGTTAAATTTTAAATTTTAGTTTAGTTTAGTTTAGTTTTTGTTTTTTTTTATTTTCTTTGATTTTACTTGGTATTATTCTTGTTATTTTTCTTTATTCTGCAGGTAATATTCTATATTTATTGTGGAATTGCATACCAAAAGAGAATTTGGAATTCGAAGAGGAAAAATTTGCCAAAGCTTTTGGTGAATGTGTAAAAAGACTTGGGAGTAAAGAGCAAAGCTAAAAGAGCAAAAGAAGAAAAAAAAAATTTTACATAAAAAAAAAAAGAGTTTATTTTATTTTATTGATTGTATTAGGATTTCTATATTCTTGTAATTTTATATTTCTTTTGCATTATTTTTTTTTGGGACTTTGGACTTGGACATTCTTTTATTATTTTTTTAAAAACCCTACGGAAGGGTAATATTAAATATCAAACTGTTTGCAGAAAAGGACGATGATTACAATATCACCTCGGCCCCTCGGGTTCGTGCATGACATAGGAGTCGTGGCCCGAGTCGACAACAACGGTTCATCCCCCGTATGATACGGGAGGTAAGTTTGTCGAAACACTCGCGAATCTCCTGTTAGAGAGTTACTGTATTCCTTCGTTTGCATATATGTTGAGGACTTGAATACGGCTGTTTTATTTTCCTAGTAAAGGGCAAGGACTGGCCATACAAGATAAGGGTTCGGATTTCATCACCGTTCTCTTCTTGCCCGCCTTAGGAAAACGATACCTACGCGAACCTAAGCTTTAAAATTTGAAGTAGAACGAGACCTATAAGGTAACGAGCTTAGTAGGAAAGTCGTTTGAAAAATATTGGTTACTCTTTAGGCATACTCCGAAATTCATGATGGTTTCTGTAAATTGAATGCGTGACTGCGCCGCCTTGTAATACGGTGAGGCCTTGAGTATCAAAGCTCTAGCAGCTTCTCTCGCCTCTATTCAATATACTTTAACTCAGATTGATTCCAGAGGAGTTTACTCAGATTGTAACGAATTCCCTTTCGAAGGATTAGAAGCTGGTCTAGAAAACAATCTAAGTGGAGCCATCATGCTTTTTGTTTGCTAGAAATCAGCAGGTTTACTGTGGTGGAGTCAGCCTTTTTTGTGATTGAATAGAACTTCCCTTCCTTGTTTGTGTTATTATATTTTTATTTCTATCTTTCTTTGTTCAAAAAAATAAAAAATAAATAAAAAAAATTTACACACCAATTGCTTCACTAGTATTATTGTGTGTATGCGACGTTGGAAACGGGTAGAACATCGACTTGTAGAAAATGACCTTTTTAATTTAAGTCCGACCCATTACACGGATTTAGGTGGTAATTCTATTTTTACCGAAATGGTTAATGAAAATGATGAGGGTGAAGTTGTGCCAACCAAAACCCTTAGGGACCGTTTAAACCCGTCTAGGGTGATACGTGAACCTGGGGTTGTCTTACCGGCCACTACCGTGAAGTTTGATATTAAACCTGGGACATTTGGCATGCTACGTAAGTTTAAGGGAATAGAGAATGAGAACCCGTATACCCATATCCGTGACTTTGAGATGATTTGTGATACCATGAGTTATCCAAATGTCACCAAAGACGATGTTAGGTTACGTTTGTTTCCCTTTTCCCTAGAAGAAAGAGCCAGTGAGTGGTATCATATCATTCCTTCCAAAACAATCACTACTTGGGATGGACTTGTAGAGGTTTTCGTTAAGAAATTCTACCCACACCATAAGACTGCTGCTATTCGACAGTCTATCCAAACCTTTAAGCAGAAATTAGGTGAACACCTACACGGTTATATAGAAAGGTTTAATGAATTATTATACCAATGCCAACATCATGGCTTTGATAAAGCCCACATGGCCCAAATTTTATATGAGGGCCTTGATAGTGAAACCAGAATGCAGGTAGAAACAATGAGTGGTGGAGAATTTACCCATCAAGACCCAGCTGAATGTTTTGACGAGTTGGTCGAGTTAGATGAAAAGACCCGTCAATGGGCTTCAATGAGGGAGCCCGAAATAACTAGGAACCCTATCCATAGGGTCAATAGAGTTGATAATGGGTCTGACATCCTTAGGCGTCTAGAGGCCTTAGAGATAAACCAAGGGTCCAACCAAACTATGAGATGTAATAGTGAGCCCAGAACATATCCATGTACCAATTGTGGTGATCAAAGTCATATTGGATCTCAGTGTCCCCAGTTTTACCCAACTGAAACTACTCGTGACCAGGTTAGTGTCCTACATGGTGGTATGAACTCTAAATATGAGGTTCGACCCAAGTTTGACCCATACTCAAATACCTATAACCATGGTTGGAGACATAACCCGAATTTCTCGTGGTCTAAAGGTAACCATCAAGGTGGCCCGTCGAGTAGCTCACCACCCAATTTTCCTAGGAACCAATCTCAAGTTCAGGAACCGAGCCCAGTTGATAAAAAGGTGTCATCCCTAGAGGAAAGTCTAAAACTCTTTATTGACCGTAGTGTGATAAACCATGCCGAGACTACCCAAAATGTCAACCATTTAGGTCAGAAGCTCGATGAATTTGTCCTGACGAGTCAGCGTAACCAACAAAATAGTGACCGAGCTATTTCCAACCTAGAGACTCAAATAAGTCAACTTTCGAACCGGTTAAATGATAGAGAGAGTGGGACATTCCCTAGTCAAACAACTCCAAATCCGAAAGGATTTAACCAGGTTAATATGTTGGGTAGTTCTAAACATAATGAACATGTCAAAGCAGTTATCACCCTTAGGAGTGGTAAAACTCTAGAGAACTCGGTAGAACCACCTAAGGACAAGAGTCCAGCTGAAAAGGAGACAAAAGTTGACCAAACTTCGTCTAAAGACCTTAATGGGCCTGAGTGTGCTAAGAGTCCAAGTGAGAAAGATACCCCTGAGAGAGTGTACATACCACCTGCACCATTTCCTCAAAGACTAGCTAAGAAAAAACCTAGTACATATGCTGAAATCCTAGACATCTTTAAGCAAGTTAAGGTTAACCTTCCTTTGTTAGATGCAATTAAACATGTACCCGCTATGGCCAAGTTCTTAAAAGAGATGTGCACTGTCAAGAGAGAGGCGAGTGTCCATAAAAAAGCCTTTTTGACCCAACAAGTTAGTTCCATAATCTCACAAAAGTACCCAGTCAAATTTAAAGATCTTGGTTGTCCTACTGTCACATGTGTCATAGGTAACCAAACGATAGACAATGCTCTATTAGATCTTGGGGCTAGTGTGAATCTTTTACCTTTCTCGGTTTATGAACAACTTGGACTAGGGAGATGAATCCAACTAAGATAACACTACGGTTAGCCGATAGGTCACCAAAATCCCACGTGGAATTATTGAAGACGTTTTGGTTCAGGTAGAAAACTTTATTTATCCTGTTGACTTTGTGATTTTAGACACTCAACCCGTCTCTAGTCAAGATTTCAATATCCCAATCATCCTAGGTCGTCCGTTTCTAGCCACTGAAAATGCAGTCATACATTGTCAAAATGGCCTAGTAGAATTTTCCTTTGGGAATCAGAAAATCTCGGTGAACGTCTTTAAGGCGTTACAAGCCCCACCAGATCCTGAACACTATGAGTCTATATGCATGATTGACTCTCTAGTGGAGAATACCTTTACCACCAATAGTGTTAGCGATCCTTTAGAGGCGTGCTTGGCCCATTTTGGAGCTTACTATGATGAGGATAGTCATTTTGAAGAAGTTAATGCGTTGTTAGACTCTGCGCCAATAATGGATTATGGAAAATGGCAGCGTAAACCAGAACCTCTTCCGCCGACCATAGATAAACCCCTCTCATCATCAGTTAAGGCTCCCACCCTTGAATTAAAGCCACTACCAGATACACTGAAATATGTATTTATTGGTAATGAGAATACTCTTCCTGTCATAATTGCCTCTGACTTAGAGCCCGACCAGGAAAGTATACTAGTTAGTGTTCTTCGTGAGCAAAAGACTGCAATAGGGTGGACTATAGTAGATTTGAAAGGAATTAGTCCTGCTGATTGTATGCACCACATCTACTTAGAAGAAGGTGCCAAAACCTCAAGAGAAATGAAGAGACGTTTGAATCCTAATATGAAGGAAGTTGTTCGCACTGAGGTGCTCAAGTTATTAGATGCGGGTATCATATACCCCATATCTGATAGTAAATGGGTCAGCCCTGTTCAGGTTGTCCCAAATAAGTATGGGATTACGGTAGTTGCGAATGAGAATAATGAATTGATACCTACCCGTGTTACTACTGGGTGGAGAGTTTGTATAGATTACCATAAGCTGAACTCAACAACTAGGAAAGACCACTTTCCTTTACCATTCATCGACCAGATGTTAGAAAGATTAGCGGGCCACAACTATTATTGTTTCCTAGATGGTTATTCTGGTTATAACCAAATGCCTATAGCCCCGGAAGACCAAGAGAAAACAACCTTCACATGTCCATTTGGTACTTTTGCTTACAGGCGTATGCCTTTTGGGTTGTGTAATGCACCCACAACATTCCAACGTTGCATGCTAAGTATCTTTTCGGACATGGTTGAGCAATTTCTCGAGGTCTTTATGGACGATTTTTCAGTGTTTGGATCCTCTTTCGATGAATGTTTGCACCACCTTACACTAGTTCTAGAACGTTGTAAAGAAAAGAACTTAGTCCTTAATTGGTAAAAGTGTCATTTTATGGTTAAATCTGGAATAGTGTTAGGACATGTGGTGTCCTCTAAGGGAATAGAAGTTGATAAGTCCAAGGTTGACCTAATTTCCAAATTAAGACAACCTAAGAATGTAACCGATGTTAGATCTTTCCTTGGACATGCTGGATTTTACCGTCGTTTCATCAAAGACTTTAGCAAGATTGCTTTACCTCTATCGCACCTACTTGCTAAAGATATTGCCTTTGTATTTGATGAAGCATGTGTTCAAGCTTTTGAGAAGCTTAAATTATTGTTAATTTCCGTCATTATCATCCAACCACCCAATTGGAACCTCCCATTTGAAATCATGTGTGATGCGTCCGATTATGCGGTTGGTGCTGTCCTTGGCCAACGACATGATAAAACACCTAGTGTGATTTATTATGCTAGTAGGACCCTAAACGATGCCCAGATGAACTACACAACCACTGAGAAAGAAATGTTAGCCATCGATTTTTCTTTGGAGAAATTTAGATCATATCTCCTAGGGTCTAAGGTCATTGTCTATTCTGATCATGCCGCACTCAAGTATCTCCTTTCAAAGAAGGACTCTAAACCACGGCTGATTAGATGGGTATTGCTGTTCCAAGAATTTACTCTAGATATTCGTGATAAGAAAGGGTCTGAAAATGTTGTAGCTGACCATTTATCCCGTATCCTTGATAAGACTAGAGATGATGAGATACCAATCCATGACACGTTCCCTGATGAACAACTATTTTCCATCTCTGAGTTACCCTGGTTTGCTGACATTGTCAATTATTTGGTAATCTGGTCAAATGCCCGACCATTGGTCTAAACAGATAGAGCTAAATTCTTGTCTCGAGGTTAAATACTTTTTCTGGGATGATCCATACTTATTCAAGTACTGCCCCTGATCAAATCATCCGTCGTTGTATTCCTGACAACGACATATCCAGTGTTCTGACTTTTTGTCATTTTGGAGCTTATGGGGGTCACTTTAGTTCTAAGAAAACAGCTGCTAAGGTTCTACAATCTGGTCTTTATTGGCCAACTCTGTTCAAGGACTCCCACCTATTTTGTCAAAGTTGTGAGAGATGTCAGAAGTTAGGGAAGTTGACCCGAAGAAATATGATGCCACTTAATCCTATACTGATAATAGAAATATTTGATGTGTGGGGCATAGATTTTATGGGCCCATTTGTCAATTCCTATGGAAACTTTTACATCTTATTAGTTGTTGATTATGTGTCTAAGTGGGTTGAAGCAATAGCTACCAAAACAAACGATCGCCATGTTGGTATGCCTAGAGCAATCATTAGTGACGGAGGATCACATTTTTGTAACCGGTCTTTCGAGACGCTCATGAAGAAATACTCCATTACTCATAAGGTTTCTACACCTTACCACCCACAGACTTGTGGCCAAGTAGAAGTGTCTAATAGGCAGATCAAGCAAATTTTAGAGAAGACCGTAAACCCTACCCGAAAGGATTGGTCTTTGCGCTTAATAGAAGCATTATGGGCTTACCGAACCGCTTTTAAGACTCCACTTGGGATGTCTCCGTATAGACTTGTCTTCGGTAAAGCTTTGCCATTTGCCCGTATAATTAGAACACCGAGCTTATTGGGCCATTAAACGGATAAACTTTGACCTACCTGTTGCTGGTGATAACCGTAGACTTCAGCTCAATGAGTTGGAATAAATTCGTAATGATTCTTACCAAAATGCGAAAATTTACAAGGAGAAAACAAAAGTTTTTCACGACAAATCGATTCTTCGAAAGTTGTTTACACCAGGACAGAAAGTTCTCTTGTATAATTCTCGCCTTCACCTTTTTCCCCGGTAAGCTTAGATCTCGTTGGATCCGGCCCATTCTATGTTAAGACCGTGTATCCGCACGGTGCTATTGAGGTGAGGAATCATGATACTGGAGAGACTTTTAAAGTCAACGGTCAGCGATTGAAACCATTCATCGAATTGACCAACCCGGATGTGGAAAATACAAATTTACAGGATCCCGTTTATCACGACTAATTTTCTCGAATACGATAATTTCTGGTTGAAGACATTAAACTTAGCACTTCAGGGGAGGTAACCCATGCTCATACAACAAGGTAATATCTTTCCTTAACTCTTTTGATTCAAATAGTTTCTCTTTGTTCATGTTTTTAATTTTATCTTTAGAACATTGAGGACAATGTAGAGTTTAAGTGTGGGGGAGTGTTTTGACCTTTTGCATATATAATTTTTAGCCTTTTTGATTAAAAATTTTCAAAAAAATAAAAATAAAAATAAAAAATTATTTGAATAAAACCTCCAACTTTTAGAGATTTTAGAGTCACTAGCATACTTCTAGGTATGTTTACATAGAGAGTTCTGACCGACATAACTGAACTTGGAAGTGTTAGAGAACTACATTCGGATTTCTTACGAATTGGAGTGTTAAATAATGGATTTAATCATGCCGGTGATGCAAATTAGGAGCAGAGAGAAATGCATTATTAGAGTTGCTGATCAATCATTAGTAGAGACTACATTTTTCAAATCAACAGAGGCACCAAACCAGATTTCTTAGAAGCTGACTAAAGAGCTTTCTTTTGAGTGTGTGTCACCATATGTAAATTCCGGGTAGAATGGTGAGCTACCCAACTTCACACTATTTTCAGCACTATTTTTGATCTCTTGAGTGCTAATTTTGTCAATCATGAGGGTGTCGTCTATATATGAAAACCTCCTTCTTGTAGTTTGATTTGCAGTTAGCACCATTCTCTCTCGCCAACAACAGGTCCATAGAAACACATCAACAGCAAAGGAGCGACATCAAAATCTACAAGGAAATTTGAAGAAGTTTAAGGTTTTTAAGCAACAATTCAAGGAAGAGCAAATTTTATATCTAAGTATGAAGACTTATTTACAAGAGCAGAGAAAATCAAAAGATGAAAAATATTGAAGTTTATGATACAAAGACAATACAAGTTGTGAAGATCAAAGTGGTAAAGTACTTCTTTCATGGCCATGTTAATTTTATTATTGTAGTTGCAATCTTAATTAAAAAAAAAATAATTAAAAAATTAAAAAAAAAAAAAAATTAAAAAAAAAAAATATACAAAATACAAAAAGATTTGCATTTAGGATTTATTTGTTCAATAAGGCCATGGGGAAGAAAAATATATAAAGAAGTTTCAAGCGACAAGAAATAGAGGAAAAAGAGTTATAAATTGTCAAAGTTCTACGAAATTCAAGAATTTATCATCAACAGTTGAAGATCGAAGACCAAGATGAAGAAGACGAGCCGAAGGAAGACGTTTCTATTGGATCTTTGTGAGAGTGGTGTTATCATCAGTGCAATCAGATGTGAAGGTGGTAAGTACTCTCATCCTTGCTATACGTGGTTGATTTCCTTTCTTAGAGATCATCAGAAAAAGTCTTTTACTTCCCACGATTTTGTGGGGTCTCCAGAAATAATTCGGAAGGTTTCCTTCCCACCATTCAACGTGTGTAGGAGTTCTATCTTCATTCCTACCTGCACACATGTGAGACCCATAAAAAAGCTGTCTTATTGAGTGCAATTATCATAAAATCCTTTAAGTGAGGCAGAAGTCGAGGCGAAATGCTTATTGGTCGTTTCTCAAACACGCATTCTCTCATTATGGTGTGATTATTTCTCACTCAATATTTAAGAATGAGAATATATTCTTTGGTATTTCTAACTTCTTATTACTAGCATGCAGAAATTATATGTCCTCATAACTCTTTGGATGCTTGGGACGCTGGAACGCTTTGAAGTTGGAGTAGGTTTTGTGGGTATACCTCTGGTAAACCCTCCCGATACTATAACTCGGCCACTAGGGACACCTAGGGGTTTAAAGGCTTATTGCATACGCTAAATGCAATCGTGATGCCTGCGACAGTGAGTTAGGATTTTTAGTTTGCTCGAGGACTAGCAAAAGCCAGTGTGGGGGAATTTGATAAGTGCATATTTCACATATATTTGGTGTTAATTCCATACTATTATTTGATGGTTTTCTTGCATATTATTGTGTGTTACGCGTGTTTTCTCTTATTTGTGTGTTAGAAGGTGAATAATCCAAAAAGAAGTGAATTCGAGCTTAGTTGTGCAGTGAAAGAAGCTAGCTAAGAGTGAGGAAGAGCCAAATACCAATTGTAACTCGTTCAAATACAAGATAGAGGACGACAAGTCAAAGGCAACGACGAAAGAACGGAGTCAATCGGAGTTCGTATGAAGAAGTTATGGGAAAAATAAGAATGAACTTGGAATTAAACTATCGATCTTCCAGATCGACAGTTGAATGGGCATCTCTTGTTAAAGAGCACCTCCCTCAACACGTTAAGGGACACCTTCATGTTAAGGGGTAGTCAGTTCAAGGGAAGTGCTAAAGGGAGTCCGTTTTGTTACTTAAGGGGTTGTAAAAATTCGAATTTTGTTAATGGCACCTGCAATACTGATAAGGGGGCCTCCATCATCTCCTTCACGTTCACGACCAGTCATGGTTGATATCGTTGAAGGAGATCGATGAAGTTTGTTGCTGGTGTTTAACAGAGCTCGTGATGGACATGCGGCAGTTCAATGAGAAGGACAATGTATGGCTTGCTGCCATTAATGGTGAAGCGAGAACGGAAGTTGCTCGGCTGGTGAGAATGACGTTCATGGAGGCTTGGCAGAGAAAGAACATCGCAGTAATGTCGGTGTTTGGTTGGGACGACGAAATGGTTTCTGCTGGAAAGAAACAGGAAAAGATGATGATGGCTGTTGGAGCTCGCAATGGAGAACGTGAACAGGATGGGAACAGAGCTCGTGATGATGACAGCCATTGAACGAGAATAGTGGAGATGGCCAGCAGGGAAGCACTCGAGCAAGCATGGGTTGCTGCTCAAAAGGAAAGAAATAAAAGAAGATTACGAGTGGCGCCGAAAGAAAATAAAAAAACTAAAGAAAAGAAATGCTATAAATGCTTTGTTTCTCGGCAATGACGGGGAAAGTGGAGCTAGTGTGGCAGACAAAAGAAAGTGACAGGGAAGAAAACAGCACGGGTTGTGATCATGACAGTAAACGTGAAGAGCTCGAAATGATGAAGAAATTATTGAGCGCTTCTTATATAAATAGGGGTCGAGAGCCGATACCTCGGGAAGACCCGGCTGGGGACTCTACGATTCCACATCCCACACCTCTACATCCCACACCCCCTTCTACATACTCTTCTTCCATTCCTTCTTCTGTTTTTATTTGTGAGTATTCTTAATTATGAGTAGCTAAATTACTATCTAGGATTAGAGAGGAAATCCTACTATGTGTGCTAATATGTTTTGATTATTTTCTATAATAATTCTCTTGGTCCTTATTCTTGATTCGTAACGATAATGATTTTCTTCATGTGTCCTATAATGCTTGATAATTGATATTCTATGTTAGAGACTAGCATTTTATAGTGAAGAAGATTGTTAATTCTTTGAGAAAAATATTTGCTTGAAAAGATTTATTTTCCGAGACGTATTATTTGTCCTAAACCGTCTTGAGTAATATTGGGAGAGTATTATAGGGAATAGTTATAATCATTTAGTATGTGTAGTAGTGATGGAATCTTGACATCCTAGTCTCCTTAAATTGAATACAAAAATTATATTCAGTATTTCCATTATTTTATAAGTTTTATAAAAATCACCATCTTTTTGTCTAAAACCGAATCTTTTAAAAAGTCCGAGAATCAAACCCTATACTTACCACTTGTAAAACTGCATCATTATCACTTGTGTTCTGCTAACTAAATTATATTTATAGGTTAAAATACAAATTAGTCAAGGCATATCGGTATCAAATACAGTAGAATGGTTGGCATATGGTCCTTTAGATAACTGTGTATCATATAAAGGCTTGGAAATAAACGGGTCAAGGTTTATTACGAAGGATATTAAAAGAGTCACACAAAAAAGTGGTGTTTCAATTGAATCAAAATCTTTAGTTACAGGACAGTCACAAATAAGTGGTTTCTATGGTGTTTTAGATCAAATTCTTGTGTTGGACTACCAGCATATGTTTCAGATTCCCATATTCAAATGTGACTGGGCACACACCTTTTTTGGTGTAAAGATTGAAAAAGGCTTTACATTGGTAAACTTACGTCAGCATAAGATCCAATATCAAAATGATCCATTCATTTTAGCGTCACAAGCCAGGCAAGTTTTCTATTCTCGAGAGTCGGATACATCTAATTGGTTTGTGATGTTGAAACCACCACCTAGGGGTTTCCATGAATTATAGGAATACAATGAACAAGAAGAAACAAGTTGCCATCCAGTGGAGCCTTAAACTCTTGGCTTACAAATGGATGACGATACCGAGAGTTATTCAAGAACTGATGTTGAACCTATCTTAGTGGTTCCGACAAAGAAGAAGAACAACAAGAATAAGAAAAAGAAAAAGAAGTGCCATTGATGGTGGATTTACTTTTTTCATTTCTAATGAATTTGGGTATTATTTTTGATTCAGTTTGGTTCTGCTGTATTTTTGGTCTGGAGTTGTTTTTTCGTTAAAACATACATGCTATCTGTTTCACTTTATGATATGCTATCTGGACTGGTAATATTGTTGGTATATATGATATGCTATCTGTTTCTCTTGAGATGAACCCCCCTTTTTAACTCCGCCATTGAAATGATATATATATCGTTTCATTGCCGGTCTCCAACCCGGATAAAGGAGGATAGAAAAGAGGATTTGTTACTTAAATGCAGTTTTTCTGATGTTATGTGCAGAAATTAGTGACTTAAATCATGCTTTGGTCTCTAATTCTGCACTTGGCTTTTTTTGCAAATAATGTCTTGCATTTTTTATACGTCAATATACTTCAGAACTGGGAGCATTTGCAACTTCTTCAGGACTTGTCTTTGCGTCACCAAAACTTGCATGAATCTGGTACTTCAGTGGAGATATAGATATACTATGAGTGTTGATTAAAATGTGATTGCAGAGAATGCCTTGTATGTTTCAGGCATAGTGGTTGCATTCACTGGCCTTTTTTTATTAGGCTCAGCTCAAATTTTTCTTTCATATAGATATAAAAGTAAAATATAACCACACATGTAAATGTGGAAAGATGGTTGGAATCCCAGACTTGGACATAGGAGGCTCAGGTTCGACTCTCCTGGGCTTCATTTTTTTTCCAAAGTTCATTCTTCATTTTACAACTCTTATAATGGTTGTCAATAGAGATCAAAAATCAAAACACAAATATATCAATATTGTGAATACAGAACGATGGTTGGTGACTTGTACTAACGCGTGGTACGCTTATGTTTGAATCTCTCCAACAGCTTTTGTCGAACCAATATTTTTTTTTAACTTCAACAACTCTTATGAATGTTGTTATATAGTGATTCACTATCTTTACGTTATGAGTAGTTAAAGTCTAAAGGTGGTCACTACTCTTTACACACAAATGTTGTGGTTTTGGTTCTCGTCAATACTCTTTGGTCTTGTTTGTCCTAAGAGTTGGACGTTTTTTAACTTTGACAACTATTATTTGGTAAAGGTAGTAAAACATGCCACCTTTCACAACTTTAAAAATATGAGTTGTAAAGTTACAGTTGTAGATAACTGTTTTTCCCGTAGTGGAATGTGCAGGCATACCCATAGCGAGTTCTGGCTGTGGGCATGGAGGATAAAGATTTACAATCAGGATTTGTAAACCAGATTTTGTTTCTAGTGCCTTCTCAATATAATCTTCTTCAAGCCCCAAACTCTCCGATATAGCTTTAACCAATTCCTTTGCTACTTCTCTCGTTCCTTTACAATATTTATAGGAGGTATTTCTGCATAAACAAATTCAATTTCCAACATGTCATCACATTTGTTTTGGTGTGAAATCTAGTACTACGTTTTTTTTTTTCGAGAAGAAAAGGTTATATTGAGAAGAAAGAAAAAATATGTACAAAAGGATGAGTCAAAAGACTCCTAGAAAGTGAAAAATCTAGCTAATTACAGAATAACTATATCTTCCCAGTGTTCAATGATTTGGCTCATCGAAAATCCCTTGAAAATCTTCGTCGATGAACTCCATAAGCAAATATCCAAAATCATCGCGTGAATTAGTTCACCTGCTGTCTTACTTCTGCTACCATGGCGCCTACTATTTCATTCCATCCATAATTCCCATAAAATTTCATAAGGGAGAATCTTCCAGATTGTCTTTCTTCTCTCCATTCTGTCAACTAAACTCCAGCTCTGCATTAACATCCTAAACTTATTTGGCATAACCCAATAGACTTGAAGAGAATTAACGAAGAAAGTCCACAGCTGATTAGCCCAACTACACTTAAGAAACAAGTGATCCAAGCTTTCCACTTCTGAGCCGCATAATAAGCACAAATTTGACGAAATAATAACACCACTCCTTACTAACATATCTTTAGTTGGAACTGCATAGTGCATTGCAGCCCACATTATGAAACATACTTTTGGTGGGATCATTTTGCAGTCCACTATCTTACAAAACTCCCAATCTTCTTCTGCATTAGTCATTGCCTTATACCAACCTTTTTCTGTGCAATCTCCGTCCACAGTATCACCTTTACTGATATCCAAATCAACATTTCTCAGTTCAAACTTTAATTCCAGCAAGTCTATTCTCTCCGCAGGGTTAAGATCTCTTGAGAATTGAAAACTCCAGCTTATGCCCTTCATATCTGCTACCATATGATGCTTTTGCTGACTTATTCTGTAGAGTCTTGGATAAGTATTCTTCAAAGAATCTTTTTTCAGCCACCAATCATGCCAAAACCGAGTACTTCTTCCATCATTCACCTGCAGCTTAACAACTTCAAAAAAAATTCTTATTAGCTTTTTGAATTTCATACCACATACTCCGTCCAATGGGTTCATTTTTTTGCAAAGGAACCAAACCTTCCTCTACTGTCATAGTTTTCTCACAAATAATCTTTCTCCACAAAGCGTCTTTCTCCTTGCAATATCTCCCATGCCACTTTTCTAAAAGAGATCTATTCACCAATCTCAAACAGCGTATTCCCAATCCCCCTTTGGTTTTAGGCTTGCAAACAATCTTAAAGTTTACCCAACTCATCTTCTTCTTGTTGTCTTCCTCCCCCCACAAGAATTTTCTAATGATGCTCTTCAACTGCTTCTCTACCGCAATAGGCATATAGTAAATAGAGAGGAAATAAACAGCCACACTCTCCAATGAGCTCTTGATTAAAGTAAGTCTCCCTGCCTTGTTTAAGAATTTTCTCTTCCAAGGTGCTAATTTTTTCTTTATCCTTTGAATTACAACTTCCCAAATATCTACATTTATTTTAGTAGCACCAATGGGAATACCCAAGTAAGTTATTGGAAGTCTGTCCACTTTGCATCCTAATTCTAAAGATAGCTTATTCACAAGCTCATCCGCACCTACACTAGTCATAGCACTTTTCTCCAAGTTTAACTTCAAACCAGTCATCACCTCAAACATCATCAGGATAATAAATAATCTCCTTACCTCCAGTTTAGTTGCATCTAACAAAATTATAGTATCATCTGCGAATTGCAAATGTGAGACTACAATACCTCCTTCCGCCACTTGAAAACCACTGATCCTACCTGCACAAATTGCATCATTCATAAGCAAAGAGAGAACTTCAACCACTAACAAAAACAAGAAATGGGATAAAGGGTCACCCTGTCTTATTCCTTTAGATGGTTTAATTCTAGGAGTAGCTTACCCATTGACCAAAATTGAAAACTACACTTCAGTTACGCACCAAGAAATCCAACCAATCCATCTGTCATCAAAGCCATTCTTCCTTAAGATAGAAAAAAGTGAATTCCAGCTTACATTATCAAAAGCTTTCTCCATATATATCTTACACACAATCCCTGGCTTCTTTTGCCTAAGCCTGCTATCTATGCATTCATTTGCAATTAAAATACCATCCAGAATTTGTTTCTTCTTGATAAAATCTCCATGTGCATTAGAAATCAATCTAGGCATCACCACCTTCAACCTTTCAGCAAGAACCTTTGTTACAACCTTATAAAAACTACTAATAAGACTTAGAGGTCTAAAGTCTTTAGAAGTTGCTGAATCCTCCTTTTTGGGATTAGTTTTAGAAACGACATATTCAGTCTCCAGTCCACCTTACCCTTACTGTAGAACTCATTCATATCTGCCATTATATCAGTCTTTAAAAAACCCCAGCAAGCCCTAAAGAACTCTATATTGAATCCGTCAGGCCCTGGAGCCTTGTTTCTTCCACATTTATTCATAGCTAGAACTACTTCCTCCTCCTCAAATACCCTTTCCAACCAAGACTGTTGAACAACATCAATTGACTTGAACTGTAAACCATCAAAACAAGGATTAATATTATTAGTGGCAGTAAACACTACGGGAAAAATCATCATTTACAACACTGTATTAGGATTGTAGTACCCTTACTACAATGCTTTTTTGTGTATTGTGTAGGTGGGGTATTGTAGAAAGTCCAAGCTTTTCTACAATACTTGACTAAGTGTTGTAAAGGGTGATGGGATTCATGGTTCGACAATATTTTGCCAAAGTTGTGATTCTCTTTCAATTTTTTTTGAAAGCCTAACACAACCCTTGCTTGTTGTTGCAGGATTATCTTGGACAACACAAGATGTGTATCGTAAAGATATGTAACACAACACTTGTATAAGTTGAAGGTCTATCTTAGACAACCTAGGATGTGTATTGTAGAAATATGTAACAACTCTTATTACTATTATGAATAAGATTTGCACAACACCGGTTAGGGTTGTAGAACTATGTTGGAAAACACCTAATTATGTTGTAAATGCATTCTTTCACAACCTTTGGTTTGTGTAGTTCAAATATGGAATACAACTCTTATTAGAAGTTGTGTTCATATCACTATTTTGAAAAAAAAATTTATAGCTGAAACCAAATTGCCGTAAGTATTTCACATTCACATTAACCTACTAGTATAACACATTTACATTCATTCAAATGACCATTTATTATTTATTTAAAAATTAGTATTCATTGTACAATTCATAACTTAATTCATCAGCTAGACACTTAACTTTAGAAAAAATATCCAAGTCTACAAGTCCTAGCTAATAGGTTCCAATGTGTCTTAGATACAAGTGTAAAGCAAACCAGCAAATCCTAAATCTCCACAACTTGTAGTATACTTTTTTCCCATATTGGATAGATGCAGTTGGATTCGGATTATATTATCTGAGCAATCATCATTACCATCGACTTCATATTTCCTTGGTACTTCCTGCAAATAAACAATGATAGTTTAGATCTCGATCATTCAAAAAATAATACAGACAATAAGTAAAACAGAGTTAAAACTCTGTCCAGAAAACTCCTCCCCAACCTAAAAGCCTAAGAGACACACTGTTTGGATTGCTATGCAACAAAGGCCCTAATTGTCTATTTATAAGCTTTTTCTACTTGATGAGTTGTCTCGTATTCTATACAAAATTTATCATTTTACCATAAAGTAAAACTACTCAACCTGATTCGTTAAAACTAGTAATTAGCTAATAAGAAAAATGCATCAAAAAATTAAAATTTAAGAGTAAAAGTTTAAAGGTGTGTGAAAAAATGAGTTACATCATGACCTCCACTAACCATTTTTCTTAATCATCAAGTGGAAAAAGTGCTGGTCCTATCGGGTGTTTCTTTGGATTATGTTTATGCTATAGTTAATGAATGTAGTAAGTACGAGCGTCAGAAGAAGAAAGACTAAAAATATGAGACTGAATCAATCACAATCTGGGAAAATACGATTTGTTTATTTGCAATAAACTAATCGTGATTATTAATTGAATTGTTATGGGATTGATTCCACCCCTAATCACTAAGCTAGATATATCAGTGGTTGGTATTAGAATGGATATCATTTTCAAATGAACAAGAACAAAAGAAATAGATATATATGAAAATGACAAAGTAAACAGTATAACTAGCTAGTGATGTCCATTGGTTCTATTATTGTCTATCATTTCAACTAGTCATTAACATTCGGAATTTGAGCATATTGTTGTCCACTCAGAAAACATTCTAAGATAGTACAATAATAAGATGCATAACAAAACTTTTAGATCAAAATAACATTGGAGCCAAGTTTGGATAAGTAGATGTAAGTAGTTACCTACGGGCGGGATATCCAGACATTTTAGAACACTTAATCAGTCCTACGTGCGGTAATGTGAAATATTTTCTGGAACCGCTGGTAGAAGTGGATTTCAGGATGCACTCGTTATACTCTCGAACATATTTTCATCAGATCTTTCATCTCCAATGCACATGACGTAATCTGGTGGATTCCTACTTATCAACCATGCTTGAGAAAATCTTTTCTACAACCAAACCATTACTTACTCCCTGCAGGTATATTAACCAAACTTTCTCAGATCCCAATGCAAAAGTATGGATAATGCAAACAAGAGATAAGAGTTATATTACCTGTGGTTTAACTTTAACAATATACTGACCCCTTTTGACTTCAACTGGTTCACTTTCCAGAACATTTTCTAAATGATCGAGCATATCCTTGACCCATCTGTCCTCTCTGTATATAATTGCATCACAGGCTCTGCCATCCTTTTCCAATCAACGTCGGCAAGTAATGTACTAGATACCCACTCTGAAATCTTATTCCATCTGCAACAAGTAAAGCAAATTTATCTCCCCTAAATCATTCAAATATCAAGCACACCAAGTCATGTAATAACGAAAATTAAGCATATTATAAAATACATAGACACCTTATAGATGGCGAGAAACCTATGAACTCAGAAACGACAAGAATGCTTGTACAAGGTGAACCTTTCTTCATATCCCTTAGAGAAACATACAACGAACATAGGACTCTTCGATCAGCAAACAACACTACGAGATTCACTAGTCTATTGTTCTACAAGCAACTTTTTCAAGCAAGTAATCAGTATTGTAAATTATTTAGTAGTCAAAATGAAACCATAAACCAAATAACATGAAAATACACATCATTCCAAATTGCCAATCAACAATCTGGATAATAGTATCATGACTTCTTTAACATTCCACGTGAGTGAGATACCAAAAATGAAGTCCAAAATTAAACAAAAGACAACTTTATATAAAACAGGGGAAACACGGTTTCCAATTAGAGTGTATACTCAGTACATTCAAATGAAATGCATTAATACTATTAAACTTTTCAGGGCTGCTACACGTACCGGGGGAAAACTCCCCCAAAACCGAGCCCTCACAGTTTGTGGGCCCCGGGGGGGAGTTAACAGGGGGGCCGGGTATAAAAGATGTGGGACCCACCACTTTTTTAACCCACCCCGGTTTCGCCTCTGTTTTTCCCTCGGTACGTCTCTCTTTTTTGTAAACTTTTAAAGTTGAACAGTTAAATATATTACATATTTAAAGATTAGAATGTTTTGAGTTGGGCCTATTTTAGATTTGATGACCAACACCATCCCCTAAATTGGCAACGTACTAAAACGTGTCATCCTGATGTCCACCACAGTTTAACAGATCATACCTCCCTCGTAGGAAAAAATAATTGATAATGGAGAGTACTAAGGGGATATTCCATTTGTATTCAAAACAATATTACTCCTATACAGATGAGAAGTCAGTTTAGATACAATTAACCAATGAATACAAAAATGCCTGACTAATTATTTACTAATCCAGTAACACCTTAGATAGTCACCTAGCAATCAATAATTTCGAAAAAAATTGCAATTTTTAGTTCAATTCACTCCGAGATCTCAAACATCAAATTGGAAAATTTAAAACAAAATGAAAACAAGATCAAGAGAGAGTGAGAGATGTTACTGTTTTGGCGATGATGGCACCCCAACCTTCATCAAAAGCTCTCTTCATGACTGTAGGAACCATTGAGTACCTGTAACATCATAAGCTAGTTGCTGCTGTTGAGGATTTGGTGGCGCCGTGGTGGTGGTGGTGGTAATGGGTTATTAAGATTATGATTCATCAAATGTCAAATGCCTTGAGTTCTGTCCATTCAACACCATCAACAACATTCGATTGTTTAGCATTCGATTCACTAACACCAATCTCCTGCAACTGACCCATGACAATCAACATGAAAACCAATTTGAACTGTAGATCAATCTTAACACCATCAACAACATCACTGCCTCAATCTCATTGCAGCACCAACAACTCAATCTTCTCTTTTTCTGTGTATTCTTCAAATGCAACACAAACCCATTGTTTACAGACCTGATTAATATCCTTATTCACTGCAATACACAGGTAATTTGAATTATCACTGCAATACACAGGTAATATCCTTATTCACTGCAATACACAGGTAATAATCTTCTTCACTGCAATACACAGGTAATTTGAATCATCCTTATTCTCATCTCAACAGCAAATTCATCTCCATACCTCCATCTCTTCTAATTTGTAGTTCAAGAACAAACAAATCACCATGCAATGCGTCTCCTTTCTCAGGGTGATCAAATTCATACAAGGGCATCAGTATAGATTGCATCTTGACTTTACCCCCTCTTCTATTCTATAACAATCAGTAGTAAAACAACATCCTTAATTAGCAAAATCGAACCCAAATACAGATTAATCAACCAAAATCATTTCAACACAAGCAATTAAGCAACCACCTGATATTCCCTAAGTAGCTCAGCATGTTCCCTTTCCTCTACACTAGCTTCCTTAAAGAACCTAAAATATCCAATAAATATAAAATTAAAACAACAAAATCACAAAAATCAAAATTCAGAAAGGGATTTAGATAGTAAATTACTTAGCAAATCCTCTGAGAGAAACATTATCCCGGTCGAAGTACACGTACAAAGCGTGATACACATACGATACATTGTATTCCACACTGAATCAAAATCAATCAATCCAATTTAGCATCAAAATAAAAATTCAAATCGAAGATTTACTGAAAAACAAAACAAAAATATTAATGAAATTAGGTCAGAAAGAGAGGTAATTACTTGATTTTTTCATTAATGGAAGCTTCACAATCATCTATAAACTTATGACGAGTAATAGATTGTTGAGGAAGATCTGGTACTAATTGAAGTTCTTTCTTCACTTCTTCAAATGGTTCAAAAACAACACCGGTCACCGGTCTACGATTATTCGATTCACTTTTCGATATACTCATCACAAATCCATCAGTTCTTCTCTGTGATGAAAAACTCACTGAGGAAGACGAGGAAGGGAATTGATTCACATTATCAACTGCAGATGTTGATAGTGAAATTGCGTCTGTCGATGAAGATGCTCTCAGAAGCATGGTGGCAGCTGTAGTTTCTGTACTGGTGGATGCGGTGGTGCTCTGGTGGTGGTGGTGGTGGTGGTGGTGAGAGTGGATTATAGACCCATCACGATTCGATCTCATAAGAACCCTAATCTATCCACATATTCAATTGTTCATCATCTTCTCAGCTCAGATATTTTTTATCTTCTGAATCTGAACCTTTGTTCATCTCCAACAATTTGTTTAACAGATTCCAAAAATTGAAGGTCTCAACCTGTAAGAACACCTCCTACAGAACCTAACCCTTCAATTCCTATTTGATGCAGCATAACCTTTACCTGATTTTTGTCAGAGACAAATTCTGATTTTTGAAACACTAATTTTTCATTTATCTACTAAATCCCTGATTTCTTAATCTCTCCGTCTCTCTTTGTACAAGACAATAAAATATGAATACTCATTAGAACTCTGCAGATCCATATGGAAGAAGTAAATATCAAGAACACGAATTAGATCTGCAGAAGAAAAAAAGAAGATAGGGAGGCGGAGGCGGAGAAAGAAAAGAGAAATGAAGAAGAAATTAGGGAATAGTAGCTAGATGTATGGGTAAGAGTGTGGTGATCTACATGATGTTGATTTACAGCCGTTAGATTAACATTTGGATAATCCCATTGGTTTAAATACAGCATACGGATTGAGAAGAAAACACAAAATTTGGTAAACCAAACAGGACTGCCGACCGTTAGATTGGCTTGTAATCCGCATGATTTGATTTCCTAAATTTTGGTTCGTTGGATTAAACATAATTACAATAAAACCACCATTATAAGCATAAACATAATTACAATAAAACCATTAGGCTTCAAATGTGACTATGAACTATGAACCGTAACGGTCCGAAGTGGGTTCTGACTTACAAATTAACAGGAGTGGAATACAATAAGTTGGAAATTTCGTAAGAATGAATCCAACCATTATAGGCATAAACTCTAAATTCTAGTGACTTAATTAGAAATAATTAGACCATTTACAGGTAAGATTCCATTCCGAGATCGAAACCTGGCCTTGAATGGATCACTATAATCCAGAAATTGGTAAGAACGATGAATCAATTTATTTACATGTATGATTCTGTCAGAATATTCTCTGAAACCTTAAACAAAACCTCTTCTTGCAACTTCGAGGTATAACCTTGCTCCGAGATCAAAATCTGGATGTGGGTGGACCACTATTAGCCGGAAATTTAGTTTGTTAGACCTGGGTTTCTCATTCGGATGAACTGAAGATGAAATTTATCAGATTTGAACATCACATGTTCAAAGATTACTAGAGTTGGACCTGAGTTTCTCATTTGGATGAACTGAAAATGAAATTTATCATATTTGAACATCACAGGTTCGAAGATTACTAGAATTCGACCTTGGTTTCTCATTCAGATGAATTGAAGATGAAATTTATCAGATTTGAACATCCCGGGTTCAAAGATTACTAGATTTGGACATGAGTTTCTCATTCGTATGAATTGAAGAAGAAACTTATCAGATTTGAAAATCACATGTTCGAAGATTACTAGAGTTCGACCTGAGTTTCTCATTCGGATGAACTGAAGATGAAATTTATCAGATTTGAACATTACAGGTTCAAAGATTACTTGATATCGATATGAGTTTCTCATTCGTATGAACTGAAGATGAAATTTATCATATTTGAACATCACAGGTCCAAAGATTACTAGAGTTGGACTTGAGTTTCTCATTCGGATGAACTGAAGATGAAATTTATCAGATTTGAACATCACATGTTTAAAGATTACTACATTTCGATATGAGTCATTCGGGTGAATTGAAGATGAAATTTATCATAAAATGATATATCATCGAAAATGATAAATATGAAGCTCAATGTTGATTCCAACTTCAAATGTGGTATAACGACAAGCTAACTATGAACCAAGAGGCTTCAGACTTAAAACTTAGCAGGATATATCATCGAAAACGATAAATATGAAGCTCAGTGTTGATTCCAACTTCAAATATGGTATAACGACTCTGAGATCGAAACTTGTCCGCTAGTTGACTACTGCAAGTCGGAAACTTCGTCAGAACGATGAATCCATTCATTTAGTGGTAAGATTCCTTCAGAATATTCTTCAAAACCTTAAAAAAACCCTATTCTGGAATATTGTATGCGTACCTTTGCTCCGAGATCGAAACCTGACCGTGAGAGGACTACTATAAGTCGGAAACTTGGTAAGAACGATGAATTCATCTATTTAGATGTAAGATTCCTTCGGAATATTCTATGAAACCCTAAACAAACCCTATTTTTGCATATTGTATGCATACCAGGATCCGAGATCTAAACCTGGCCGGGAGTGGACTACTCTAAGTCAGAAACTTGGTAAGAACGACGAATCCATCCATTGACGGTTCAAAATTAGCCACACTTTTGAGACCATATTCCGAATCACTTATCAATTTCTGAGACACAAATTAGATTGGGATGCACTTGTCTAAACCAAATAGTAGGTTTTGGATAATAATTTCGGTCTAATTTATAATCTGGAATCCATCTTTAACACGAGATTGAAGAAATAGAAGTGAGTGCTCAAAATCGGCAGATTTCGAGTTCCTCGTCGGTTTTTGAGAAACGGATCTGATTTTCTTATAAGTTTCGCAATTTCGTTGGATAACAACACACAAACTTGTGTCTTGAAAACATTATCAGATTGAGATGCAATTGTCTAACCAAATAGTAGGTTTCGAATAACAAGGCTGGTCTAAATTATAATCGGGAATCCATCTTTAACAGTTAACATTCCTTCGGAATATTCTACGAAACCTTAATCAAACCCTATTTCTGCATGTTGTACGCATATCAGGCTTCGAGATCGAAACATGGCCGTGAGTGGACTACTCTAAGTCAGAAACTTGGTAAGAACTACGAATCCATCCCTTTACAGGTAAGATTTCTCCAGAATATTCTACGAAACCTTAAACAAACCTGAACTTCTCTGAAATTTATCAGATTTGAACATCACAGGTCCAAAGATTACTAGAGTTGGACCGGAGTTTTTCATTCGGATGAATTGAAAATGAAATTTATCAGATTTGAAATTCACAGGTTCAAAGATTACTAGAGTTCGACCTGAGTTTCTCATTCGGATGAACTGAAGATGAAATTTATCAGATTTGAACATCACATGTTCAAAGATGACTAGATTTCGATCCAAGTTTCTCATTAGGGTGAATTGAAGATGAAATTTATCAGATTTGAACATCCCAGGTTCAAAGATTACTAGAGTTGGACCTTAGTTTCTCATTCGGCTGAACTGAAGATGGAATTTATCAGATTTGAACATCACAGGTTCAAAGATTACTAGAGTATGACCTGAGTTTCTCTTTCAGATGAACTGGAGATGAAATTTATCAGATTTGAACATCACTGTGGAAATGACCATATTACCCTTTGTGAAAATAAATGCAATAAATATTATCGAAACTTTAATAATGACCAGACTACCCTTATCAGAATTAAGTAATGTGAATATTATAGACTTTGAAAATGACCATATTACCCTTGATGGAAATAAGTGCAATAAATATTATGGAGACCATGAAAATGACCAGACTACCCTTATCGAAAATAGGTAAAGAAAATATTACAGACTATGAAAATGACCATATTACCCTTATTGGAAATAAGTGCAATAAATATTATGGAGACTGTGAAAATGACCAGACTACCCTTATCGGAAATAAGTAAAGAAAATATTACAGACTGTGAAAATGACCATATTACCCTTTGTGAAAATAAATGCAATAAATATTATCGAAACTTTAATAATGACCAGACTACATTTATCAGAATTAAGTAATGTAAATATTACAGACTTTGAAAATGACCATATTACCCTTGATGGAAATAAGTGAAATAAATATTATGGAGACCGTGAAAATGACCAGACTACCTTTATTGGAAATAGGTAAAGAAAATATTACAAAATGTGAAAATGACCATATTACCCTTAATGGAAATAAGTGCAATAAAAATTATGGATCCATGTGAAAATGACCAGACTACCCTTATCGGATATAAGTAAAGAAAATATTATAGACTGTGAAAATGACCATATTACCCTTTGTGAAAATAAATGCAATAAATATTATCGAAACTTTAATAATGACCAGACTACCCTTATCAGAATTAAGTAATGTAAATATTACAAACTTTAAAAATGACCATATTACCCTTGATGGAAATAAGTGCAATAAATATTATGGAGACCGTGAAAATGACCAGACTACCTTTATTGGAAATAGGTAAAGAAAATATTACAAAATGTGAAAATGACCATATTACCCTTAATGGAAATAAGTGCAATAAAAATTATGGTGACTGTGAAAATGACAAGACTACCCTTATCGGAAATAGGTAAAGAAAATATTACAGAATCTGAAAATGACGATATTACCCTTAATGGAAATAAGTGCAATAAATATTATGGAGACTGTGAAAATGACCAGACTACGTACCTTATCGGAAATAAATAAAGAAAATATTAGAGACTATGTAAATGACCATATTACCCTTAGTGAAAATAAGTGCAATAAATATTATCGAAACTTTAATAATGACCAGACTACCGTTATCAGAAATAAGTAATATAAATATTACACTTTGAAAATGACCATATTACCCTTGATGGAAATAAGTGCAATAAATATTATGGAGATTTGAAAAAGACCAGACTACCCTTATTGGAAATAAGTAAAGTAAATATTATAAAATATGAAAAATGACTATATTACCCTAATGTAAATAAGTCCAATAAATATTATGGAGACTGTGAAAAATGACAAGACTACCCTTATCGGAAATAGGTAAAGTAAATATTTCAGAATGTGAAAATGACCATATTACCCTTGATCGAAATAAGTGAAATAAACATTACGGAGACTGTGAAAATGACCAGACTACCCTAATTGGAAATAAGTAATTTTCAGAGAAGGCTTCGCGTTGTTTGCGGCTCAGTCACTTGAGCATTACTTTTTGAGCATTATATTTTGTTTTACAACACTTATGAAGGGTTGTCATAAAGTTAGTGTATAATTAGTGTATTAAAGAACCACAAACTTAACAGAACATGTTATAGTGTAGGATGGTTAGTGGTGTAGACTTCCACGCTTGAGGCTCAGGATCGAACCCCCCAACCTTATTTTTTCCAACATTATATATTTTTACTTCAACAACACTTATAATGTTGGAAAAAATTATCAAAATTATCAAAAATTATCAACACTTATAAGTGTTGTTGTAGCTTTCTATTTAAAAAAAGAATGAATAAATATCAAAACTTGTGAACTGAAAGGGTGGTTGATGAGTTAGACTTCCATGCAGTAGGTTCATGTTCGAATCTCCCCTCTAACATATTTTTCAGTATCATATTTTTGTGTACTTCAACAACACTTATAAGTGTTGTGATAGGCTAAGTTACTACATATATGGAACAACGTTGTTATAGCTAAATGTTGTCACAACTGTTTTGCTTAAGGAGTTGTCGTTTGTTTTCCTAACGCAACCCCTTGTTTCCTAAGGGTTGGCAGTGATGATATACGACAACTCTTCCTTTGAAACCAGTTGTAAAATATAGGAGTTTCTACAATACTTAGCGAAGCATTGTAAATCTCCAGTTGTAGATGTATATTTTTCCTGTAGTGAAATAACTTAGTGTAATACTCCCTAATCTCCTCCTTGATTGCATCTTGGTTAAAAACATCCACACCACCAATCTCTAATTTTGATATGCAGTTTCTTCTTCTTTTAGCATTTGCAATTTTGTTGAAGTAATGTGTATTTTTATTCCCTTCTTTAAAACCCCTCACCTTAGCTCTTTGATAAGCCATTCTAGCCCTTGTAACCTTAACTGTGTTCAACTTCATTAACAACTCCGCTCTCTCCTTCCTTTGAAAGTCTGAAAGAATATTATCCTCCTCTGCCAGATTAAGAACCTTAATTCTTTCCGTCAAATCATCTTCCTGCTTTTTCACATTCCCAAACGTCACCTTGCTCCAAGCTTTTATGAAAAACTTCAGATTTTGTAGCTTCCTGAAGAGAACATAACTAGGAGTCCCAGTAAATGTCATTGCAGCCCACCAAGATTCCACTAACTTAACAAAATCAGGGTGCTCCAACCAATGGTTCTCAAATTTAAAACTAGTACCAATCTTGACTGATGATTCTAATTCAAAAAGTAAGGGATTATGATCTGATATTGTTCTTACCAGGGCAGTCTGAATTGCATTATTGAACTTAGAATCAAAAGAAGTGCACAACAAAATTCTATCCAATCTACATAGGAGCGGATCGTCTTGCTTATTACTCCATGTAAAAGAGCCCCCATTCAATGGTAAATCGATTAACTCTTGATCTGCAATAAAGTCATTCAAAAATTTCATATTTCTTGTGTCGCCACCTGCCTTATTTCTCTCTGCATCACTTCGAACATCATTAAAATCTCCTAACACACACCAAGCTTCATTTGACCAATTTCTAATCTCCGCCAAATCTCTCCAGAAAAGGTCCCTTAAAACATAATCACAAGGAGAGTAAACATTAGTCACTACAAACTTGAAACCATTGCTTCTGAATCTAAATAGACAAGAAATGGAATTTAAACCCAATCTCTTATCTAAAAATTCCAATACAGCATTATCCCAAATCGTAATTAAACCGCCACTGTTTCCAGCTGAACCTTGAGAAGGAATCATTTCAAAGCCAAACTCGTCATCATGCCACAGTTGGCATATAAAGTAAGACGAAACATTTACCAGTTTTGTTTCCTGAATCGTGCATATGAGACATTTATGCACTGCAATGATATCCCTGACAGCTACTTGTTTATCAAATGCGTTCAACCCTCTGATGTTCCAATTGATAATTTTAGTTCCCATCAGTCACCACCATTTCCCTAGAAGAAGCTTCATCTAACTCATTGAGCTCTTTTGAATTAGCTGAATTAGTTGAGTCACAACTATCTTGCACTTGTTTACCCGCTTCAATGGCTCGATATCTGTCTCTGTATTTAAACAGAATTTCTGTGATGACATCGCTGGCTTCCTTCTCATCCTTGGATTTAATTCCCCCCAGTCTATAACAAAGTTCGAAGACCATCTAAGAAGTTGAAAAAATCACTTCATTAGTATCAATGTTCTTATTTTGAATGTCACCAAGTTTGATGACAATGTTATCCTCTACCACCGAAAACAAGTTATCAGTTGCTATGTCAACAGAAATATTATTAAGAACCGAGTTTTCCATACCTGTGGAATCATGCAATACTAATTGTAGGTCGTCAGGATTACCTGAGGAACAAAACCCACTTTTAGATTGTGCCTCCACTCTATCATTCTTCCCCATTTCAGCAGTAGGAAACCCCACACCACTTCTACCCGCTGTATGTGAAAGAACAACTTGTCCAACTGAGCTTGTTGGCATAGTAGTGTGAATTAGCTCCTTTCCATTCAACATCTGTAGCCCACTTGCTTCAGCCGCCAAAAGACTATCAATAATCTCAAGCCTAGACGAATGTAATCCCCCCACTTCATCTAGATTCTCTTGATTACCGATAGTCAGGGTTGTAGCTCTGTTGAGAATCATGGGAACGTCACCTACCCTTCCATGCAACTCTACTGAGCTAGAAACCCTCTTCTCAATAGGTTGGTGATTGTCTCCTCCTACATTAACAACCACCCCATGAGGTTTCAAGCTAGTGGACTCAACCTCCTGAGCCGCACCACTTTAAGAATCTGGAGAATGTCCAAGAGTTAAATTTTGTGTCTGGTCAATAGATTTTTGTTTATAAATCCATTTACCATTATCAATATCGTATCGATTGAACACCGATTCCGATCCACCAAGCTGAACCGATTTAACTCCTAAATACACGGGAATAGACTTATTTGAATTTGAATTATCAAACTCATTAATCAATCTGTTATACTCCGTCAGACTAGGCTTATTATTCGGATCAAATTTAAAATCCCATTCTATGGAGACTGCCCATCGTTTATCTCCATCTTTAACCATGAGAACCGCCGGAATGATCGAGAAATCTCCTTTGACTGAGATACGGAAAAAATTAGAATTCTCCATCTGAAGAGTGCCAGTATCAATTTCAATTAAGCCTCCCAATGAATCACTTACTGACTTGAAGAGGTTTGAGCTCCAGGTATTCTGCGGGATTCCCCTAATATTAAGCCACTTACCCAATTTTGACATAGCCTGTAGAGGAATAATGTTACCTTTTGAGCTTTTATTTAATGACTTCTTCCTAGGGGCGGAACTATAGGAAGGCTACCCCTGGCTTAAGCCACCCCAAAAAAAAAATTAGTTTACAATAGGTAGCAAAAGATGAGAAGCCTGTGTATATATATAGCCAAGCCAGGGTAAAAATCAAGAGCCAAGCCAGGGTAATATGAGTCGAGAGCCAAGCCAATTTTAAGCCTGAAAGTGAAAGAAGAGATAAGATTTTTTTTTGCTTTTGTTTTATTTGGGGTGTTAAGAAAAATAGAGAGAGATAAAAAATCAGATCGTGAGAAAGAGAGAGCATCAGAAAAAAACAAACCCAGTTAGTAATTTGATTGAATCATGTGATCTAATGGGTTCATTTATCAAATTACTTATTTATTTTCATGAAAAGGGCATGGGGTTTCTAAAATTTAGGTTAATTTCACTTGGGTTTGTGAAAATAAGGTGATTTTGATGATTTGACGTGATCTAATAGGTTAAGGATGAAATTTTATCAAACTTAATTGGTTTCTTTCATGAAAATGGCATGGGGTTTTCTTAATTTTAGGTTAATTTCACTTGGTTTTGTGTAATTGAAAATTTGAATTAAATTTTATGTTTAATCTTTGATGCTGTCTCTTTCAAAAAAAATAAAATAATCTATGATGTTATATTGAAGAAGTATACACAACAGCACTTTGATAACTTGATTTTTGTGAATTGTGATATAAATCTTACAAACTTTATCTCTAGTTGAATTCCAGGCAGAAGTTGTTGAACAACCACTTTAAAATTGTAGCACGCCTGATCATCGAGTACAGCTGAATTCCAGGTATAATCAAGAATCATATAATGATTTTTTAAGAGTAATTTGGTATTTTTCTTTTTGTCCAGGGAGTTTTGTGATGGAATTTGAAATATAGTTGTTTGGTTGGTGTGAGGCAGCTAATGTAGTAATGTGTTTAGGTATTTTCATACTTTAATTTATTGTGTGATGTTTAAGTTGCTTTGCTTCCTAAACTGAAATTTGCAGGTTGATAGGTTACGATGTCTACTCACCGTACACCATCGAAACTCAAACGAGGAAGATTGGAAGCATTCTACCAGCGTATACCGGCTAAAGGAGCTGTACCAGAAACGGTCGATGGTAACATTGAGATCGATGAAGTAGATGTCCAGAGAGTTGAAACCGAAGATTTGCTCACCCTAAGAACTCAATTACAAGAAGTCAGACCTCCAGGAACGGAAGTTACTCCAATAGAACGTGATCCAGGACTACGCATTCCGATAATGCAACATCCAGTTAACAAGCGTGATGAAGTTCGAAGAGCACATTTATTGTTGGGACCTTATCAACCCAAATTAAGTTATCCACTCTCTAAATTCGGAAAGCAACGACTAATCCACCAAAGTTTTCATTGTTTTCATTTTGTTTCCTTTTCGAAACTAATCCACCAAAGCAGCCAGCATTCACTAGTGAAGGTTTTAGAAGATGGAGTTCTGTCAATAGTGGAGAGGATTGCCCGTTTCTGACTCACTCGGGAAAAATTGATTCTGGACACGCCACAACAAAAGGGAATTCAGATGCTTTAAAGAATCCAGCTCAACAAATCAATCTCTTAGCGGAAAAACGAGCAAAAGATGTTGTGAAGAGAAATAGGTTGCGGCTCAGGACAACAATAGAATGTTTGCGATGGCTTACCTTTCAACAATGTTCATTCAGAGGACATGATGAGTCAGAAGGTTCAAGGAACCGGGGGAATTTTCTTGAGTTATTAAAGTTTTCAGCAACACTTAATGAAAATGTGAATGCAGTTGTCTTGAAAAATTCTCCTAAAAATGCGCAGTATACCTCGCCTCATATTCAAAAGCAGATCTTGAACATTATGTCCAACAGAGTTAGAAGTAAAATTCGGGAGGAAATTGGAAATGCTAAGTTTTTTATACTTGTCAATGAGTCACGAGACGCTTCCAAGAAAGAGCAAATGGTGATTGTTTTAAGGTATGTGGATATGAATGGTTTTGTTCAAGAAAGGTTTTTTGATATTCAACGTGTTGATGATACATGTGCTTTAACTCTGAAAAAAGGAATAACAAAAATCCTTAATTATTATGACCTTCAAATTGAAAATATGCGAGGACAGGGGTATGATGGTGCTAGTAATATGCGAGGTCAGTGGAATGGATTACAAGCTTTGTTTCTTAAAGAATGTAAATATGCATATTACGTTCATTGCTTTGCACATCGCCTTCAATTATCTCTTGTGAAGACAGATGAAACGATGGGTCAAATTTGGAAATTCTATTCAATGTTAACATCAATTGTTAATCTCGTTACAGCTTCATCTCATCGTTTTGGTGACTTTGAATCTGCCCAGGAAGAGGAAATTTCAAATGGGTTAGCTAATGGTAAACTTGAGACCGGAAAAGGGGACAACCAAATAGGTACTTTACGACGTGCTACGGATACTCGTTGGAGTTCTCACTATGGTTCTGTATGCAGTCTGCTTGATAAGTTCGAAGCAACTTGTACAACAATAAATCATATTGGCGCAAGTGATCCGAACGTGACTGCTAGAGTTGGTGAAGCTCAAAGTATCTCTGAAGAAATGAGATCATTCAGGTTTTTCTTCGTCTTGCATTTGATGTACAAAATTATGGGAATTACTGAAATATTATGTCAAGGTCTTCAAAACAAAACACAAGACATAGTTAATGCCATGTCTTTAGTTTCAAGCACAAAAGCTCTACTTATATAATTGAGAGAAGAGGGTTGGGAAGATTTTATTACAACTGTGGTTGAATTTTGTTGTGGACATGGTGTTGATGTACCTGTTATGGATGCTCGCTATATGATGGGTATAGGTCGTTCTTGTCAGCAGCGTGATAATATCACAGTGGACCATCATTATCGCATTGATATATTTAATGATACAATTGATTGTCAGTTATTGGAGTTGGATCGTAGGTTTCCTGAAGACACAATAGAGTTACTGATCCTTAGCTCGTGTTTGGATCCTAGAGATTCTTTTAAGTCATTCAATGTAGATAGTCTTTGTAATCTTGCTGAGAAGTTCTATCCTCTAGATTTCAGTCCGCAAGTGGTACATATTTTGAGAAATGAGTTACAACATTATGGCCAGGATGTAGTTAGTCATTTGAATTTTCAGAACATATCAACTGTTTCTGAGTTGTGTCAAAAGCTAGTAGTTACCAAGAAGGCAGAAGCTTACCCAATGATTGATAGGTTGATTCGCATTGTCCTTTGTCTTCCCGTATCTACAACAAGTGCAGAAAGATATTTTTCAACAAAATGGAAGAAGATTTTCTTAGGGATTGCATGATAATCAGCATTGAAAAAGTCATTGCAGGAGCTATCGATATTGATTCAATCATAGATGAATTTGACGACAATGACAATCGCAGGGTGCCACTTAAGTAGTCATAGTCAGGCTTTGGCAGAACACTTTTACGTGTATATTTTGGGTAATATGGGTTTGTGGCTATTTTGGTAAAACACTGTTATGTATATATATATGAAACCCTTTTTTTTTGGATTTAAGATGTTCAATGGGCTCTTGGTGTTTGTATGTGGGATGTCGTTAGTACTACCGAATTGATTGTAATGCTGGTGAAAAAGACCGTGAAAGGTAATAAATAACGTTATTTTGTCTGTCCTTACAATCCCTTTGGCGTAATTTATGGTCTTGTAAATTGTTTGAACGTTATTGCTTGTTTGTTCTTGTGTTGCAGGTATGTGATGTGCTCGCAAACCCATAAAAAAAATTCTACAATTGTCTGGATTACTTGCTGGAAGTTCAGAAACTCTGCAATTGTCATTGTCTAGGTAATCTTTTTTTTTTTTTTTTTGCATCGCAAAAATGTTTTTTTTTTTACTAGTGTGCATAATTTTTTTTCAAGCCCCCCTAATCTTGAATCCTGGTTCCGCCCTGGTTCTTCCTCAAGATCTCCTTACGGAATTGAGTGATATGAACAACTGCCCCATCAATCACCATCTTCTTTGGCTTCCATAAATCTAGCCAGTAATCATGATTAATTACAATCTTTGCAGATTGGTCATCCAAGATCTCAAAATCAATAAAAGACTCCCATTGCAACTCATGTAACACTGCCTTTGCCAGTATTTGCCATCTTACGAAACCTTCCACACGAATTAAACCCAATTCAGTACTCTCCTTATTGGCTGATAGTCGACCTTGAAAATCAGTATCTGAAGGAATAACTTGTTTTGTCTTCCTTATCAAATTGTTCTCAGTCAACATCTTATGTAATTCCTTTTCCAACACCGCCCAATAATAACAACTATCTCCACTAGGCACACACAGCGCATAAGAACGAGCTTCATCTCCTTTCCTCACCCTTGAGATTCTCAGGTATCTCCCTCCTACGTTCTCCTTATCCTCGCACAAAAAAGACGCTTCACCCTCTCGTCCTGGCCATTTTTTCCTTCCGCAGCTTACATCTCTTGCCTCATCCAAAACCTCAATTAACCAACCTGCGATTTCTGCCGAAAGATGGATCCAAGATGTGAAACCCCTTCGTTTCTTCTCCTCCAATCTGATTCTTTCTTTGTTTCCTTGGGTTTCCATTGATAGGAAGAATATTTTTCTGTCGAGATACAGAGTGAGCGGAAATCTCGCTCTTTCTCTCTCCATTTTCATTGAATCTAGTACTACGTTGAAGGGCTAAGAATAATGTGTATAAATCTAGTACTTCTTATCTTGTTTTTGTTTGTCTTTTTATATTTTGAACAGTTTGCTTTACATCGTGTGATCACTATTAAAGATCATTATACTTACCAATTATTGAGAAGATGGATTTTTTGTGCATATTTTCTAAATAATATCGATGATAACCGACGAAATTTATAAGCACACGATAATGAGACCACTTAATATTTGCGTAAATAATCAAATAAAAATCTCAGATAAGCGGATTTTGAAAAAGTGTGCACAAAACTTCACCATTTTAGAATATGCATGGAGTCTAAACTTTGCAATACATGATGGAGGTTGTATTTGATCGTACCAGCTCGGATAGGCCAAATAATTTGTCAGGCAAATATCTGTATGACGACTTTATGATAGCCTAACTTAGAACTCTAACAACATAAACATAGAAATCCATATTTCTAAACCCCTAAAATATTTTTGTTTCTTGTTTTCCCATCTCATCTCATGTTTAAAATAGTATGTTTTCCGTCGTTTGGTCAAAAATCCGTTTCTATGGAATTGGAAACAAAGCGTGACCTAAAATATGTTTTAACCTCGATTCCCTAGAATTTCATGGAAAGTCTTTCTTTGCCTTCCCCAGAGAACTAATTCCATGGAATTGTTTCCTTTCTCTGTTATCAAACACTTTACCTGAAAGCATGTGGTTTGAGAGGGGCATGAAATTCTGGATGCACAAGAATCTTGAGATAATCTCTCCAAAAGTAAACCTTTTCAACTGAAGTATTAAAACTGGTTCCACATCTGATCGGATTCAGAACATGTTTTCCAACATAATCCGATTTTTCATCTGGACTTAAATCAAAGAAACTCAGACACAAATTCATCATTTCATTTATTAGACTGTCGGGCACACCATGATTAATCACCTGTACAGCACAAAATTATCACTGATTATGTTATAAAAATGAGTGTTAATTGTGAGCTAAATTTATGTGTTCAGTATTTTTTTACCATGAAGAAACCCCAATCGAGACATGCAATACGAAGGTTTTCGATGATTTGTGACCGTTGTTCGGGAGAACCAGATGTGAGGAGGTGATAATCAATTATGGGAATCTTTTGCTCGGCTTCTTCGACTACCTCAGGATTTGTGGGGAATACATACTCCGACGGAATTGATTCAGTCAAGTCCTTGACAGTTGTACCCATAATCGATCTAGTATGGATGGAAAACCTCAAGACCAGTGAACTAATTAAGTGAGAAAAAAAGAAAGATTGAGTGGTGGATATTCAAAACCGAAAATGGGTCATTTGTCCAAAATATTTTAAAACACGGTTCAAATGGACAAGTAAAAAAATTTATGGGTGAAATAGACAAAAAAAAAATAGCAAGGATGAAACTGGATGCATCCCGTGTAAAATAAAAATAAGAAAAAATATTTGAAAATGGCCAGGATGAAACTGGTTACATCCTGCCTATTTTTAAATTTTTGTCAATTTAAACAGTATCTAAATCTAACTGTCCATTTCACCCAGAAAATTTTGAATTTGGTCTTTTTAACCAATTTTGTGTATTCAAAACAGATAAGAAGTTAAATTTATAGTCGTACGAGTCAGTAGATGCTTCTCCAAGAATCTAGATAATGGTTTCTGAAAAAATCTATTCTTGATAAGGTGACACTAAAGCTCTCCTTTCTTATCAATGATGTGTATGCCCTCGTTGAATTAGTGGCATCTCTCAATGAACCAGCCAAATGATTCAAACTTTTGTCGGGCCTTAATCAAGAGCCACAACTACTATGAATTATAGATATCCACAATTATTGATAAACCTTAAGATCAGTGAACTATGATAGAAACAGAGAGTGAGTTGTCGTGTCCAAAATAGATACGTAAGAAGTTGAAAATAAAGTTACTGTGGTATGAGCATGCATGTGCCTCTCTTATAGAGTCGTAAAAATATCAGTTTCTTAATAAAACCTGTACTTGTTGATAAGGTAAGAGTAAATTGTCAACTGAGTGTGATATCTCAAGTACGTGAAAAATACTAGGACATGAGTTAACTTTTTACTATACAAATTTATTACAATGGGCGTCAAATATCTAATACGAATTAATACTTGTGATATCAATACCAAACGACCTTCAATTGTGCCCATATCTAGCAACATAATCTTCACTATGATGGGCGCAATATGTTTTATAGGAGCAGAAAGAAATCAAAAGATGAAATAGAAGAAATCAGATAAGAGAATATAAGAGGAAAAGAAAATAACTCACGTAGAAAAGAAGAACACAGATGTGAGAAACATATTCATATAGTGGACTTTAGATAACAGCAATCACACATATCGTACAGAGCACGCATTTATTTTTTGCTCGATTGACAAAGCACACAGTCAAAAGAAGCAAACCACACAACATAATTATAAAAGCCATGCTAATCATAATTGACTTCGCAAACCACACAAGTAACGGCAATGCTCCACCATCTACAAGTGATGCTTTTTTCCAAGAGCTTGCAATTGCCTTGCTGATACTAGTACTCCTTAAGTTACGTAAGTTTCAGTTGAGGGTCCATTTGTCATTGTTGGGGGAGGCTTACGAAATCCGAGCCGCTATGCGCAATACGAAACCTACACGAGCAATGAAACACAATGCGGAAATACACAAACTATGACGATATAGAAGCAAACACACAACACCGGAAATTACGTGGAAAAACCCCTCCAAGGTGAAGGGTAAAAAACCACGGGCAAATCTTCCACTATAACAATAATGGGTTACACACAATTCTCCCAATTTGGGGATAAACACAACCTCAAGGTGCCTATAGCACTTGGATACCAATTTGCCTAATTACACTCACCCCTAAGGATGGATCAACAATTCATTCACCTAATATATGATAATAGATGAGATTCACAACAATCAATTAAGAACAAGAGTAGAAATACTCACAATTAGGGTTTGAACAAACCCTAGAAATCTCCAAGCTTGGATAGAAGAACAAGAGCACAAATTTGATGGATTAAGCTCACCAAGATCTTGCCAAACACTCTCTTAGCAAACCCTTTTCTTCCCTCAAGCAAATCTCACGAATTTCTCCCTCTTTTTCGAGCCGCAACGCCGCTCTCCTCTGCGCTCTCTTTTCTTTTCTCTCACAAAATATGAAGAAGATGAATGAAACCCGTCTCCTGATGCCTTTGTGTTATAACATAGGCGAGACACTACGTAACACCTCCCATTGGTTAAGGGACACCGAAATTGTTGGACCATAAGGAGTGACCAAACCCAACAATCTCCCCCTCACGACTTATGGCAAGGTACCCGTCACCACCAAACCAGCCCCTGCTGCAGAAATACACATGCTTGTATTTTGGTAGCGACTTTGTCATCATATCGAACCGTTGTCATCTGTATGGATCTTCTCAATATACAAGACCTTCTCTTCAAGAACTTCTTGTATCCACCGATACCTAATATTGATGTGCTTGGACCTCGAGTGAAAACTTCGAATTCTTGCCGAGATGTATGGCACTCTCTGTCACAAGAAACGATGAACCTCTGTTGCTTCACACCGAGTTCTCTAACAAACCTCTTCATCCATATCATCTCCTTGCAGCTCTCTGTAGCTGCAATGTACTCTGCCTCTGTAGTAGACAATGCCACACATTTTTGTAACTTGGATTGCCAAGACACGGCTCCCCCTGCATAGGTAAATAAGTAACCCGATGTAGACTTGAGACTGTCTTGAGCACCCGCCAAATCAATCTGTGTAACCAACTAACTCGGCTTGTCACCTCCATAGCACAAACACATATTAGAAGTACCCCTTAAATACCGTAGTATCCATTTCACTGCTTCCCAATGCTCCATAGCGGATTTGATAGAAATCGCTTACCACTCCAACTGCATGAGCTATATCCGGCCTTGTACACACCATTGCATACATCAAACTACCAAATGCGGACGCATAAGGAATTTTCTCCATCTTCCGTTTCTCAACATCATTCACAGGACATTGATCACGAGTTAACTTAAAATGGTTTGCAAGTGGACAACTTACCGGCTCAGCCTTGTCCATATTAAATCTTTGCAACACCTTCTCAATGTAGCTTTCTTGTGATAGCCACAACTTCCTCGCCTTCCTATCACGAGTGATCTCCATGCCAAGAATACGCTTTGCTGCACCCAAGTCTTTCATAGCAAAAGACTTGCTCAGATCTGACTTCAACCTGTCAATCTTTTTCTTATCTTTGCCAACAATAAGCATGTCATCAACATATAGCAAAAGAGTAAGAAAATCACCATCAACAAATTTTTGAATGAATACACAATGATCTGAAGTCGTCCTCTTGTACCCATGTTCCTTCATGAACGATTCAAACTTCTTGTACCATCTTCTTGGAGCTTGCTTCAAACCATATAGACTCTTCTTAAGCTTGCACACCATGTGCTCTTTGCCTTTGACTTCAAAACCCTCGGGTTGTGCCATATACACATCTTCCTCCAACTCACCGTGAAGAAATGCTGTCTTGACATCTAGTTGTTCTATCTCAAGATCCAAACTAGCGGCTATTGCCAAGACAACCCGAATAGAAGAAAATCTCACCACCGGTGAGAAAATCTCGTCAAAGTCAACACCCTTTCTCTGCTCATAACCCTTCACAACTAAGCGTGCTTTGTACCTTGGTTGTGAGTTACCATCTTCGTCTTGATTCTGTACACCCACTTGTTCTTCAATTTTCTGGTTCTCGAGCTTGTCAACCAAATCAAAAGTGTCATTCTCATCTAAAGAGCCAACCTCTTCTTTCATGGATTTCAACCACTTCGACTTTCAGGGAACACTAAGAGCTTCTTCATAAGACTCTGGTTCACCTGCATCTGTGAGCATCACATACTCATGTGGTGGATACTTTGTTGAAGGTAATCTGGTCCTGCTGGATCTTCTCAACTCAACTTCTGGTTGTTGTTGTTGCTGCACTTCTTGCTCAACATCACCCACTGGAACATCTTCATGAGCTTCATATTCATTGCCATTACCATCAACATCATCATCATGTTGTTCAAGAGTAGGAACAACTGGATTTGGATCCAAGGTCATATCATCTTGAAGCTTTGGCATCTCAATCTTCTCAAAGTCTTCAATTGTCTGGTCTTCAAGGAATACTGCATCCCTACTTCTGATAACCTTCTTCTCAACTGGATCCCAAAATCTGTAACCAAACTTCTCTGTTCCATAGCCTAGGAACACACACTGCTTTGCTTTGTCGTCAAGCTTTGATCTCTGATCTTTTGGGATATGAACAAATGACCTGCAACCAAACACTTTCAAGTGATCATAAGTAGGCTCTTTGTCTCTCCATACCTTTTCTGCTACTTCTCCATCTAGCGGTCTTGAAGGAGATCGATTGATCAAATACACAACAGTATTCATTGCTTCACCCCAGAAATGCTTATGCAACTTGGAATGAGATAACATGCACCTTATTCTCTCAAGAATAGTGCGGTTCATCCTCTCTGCAACACCATTATGTTGTGGAGTCTTGATCTGATTGTTCATGACGTATACCCATGCTCTTGCAATACACTTCAAGTGGCCCAATGTACTCTCCCCCGTTGTCAAACGAAGGCACTTCAAGGTTCTACCTGTTTCTCTTTCCACCATGCTATGAAACATCTTGAACACAGGAACAACATCATCTTTTGGTCTTGATTGCATATGACCAAACCTTCCTTGAAGCATCATCTATGAAAGTAACAAAATAAACAGCACCACCAAGTGTTTTGACCCTTAAAGGTCCACATACATCGAATGAACAAGATCAATAATACCAGAATTGCGCTTGGGTAAAGCTTTATGAAAAGAGACTCTGGTTTGTTTACCAACTAAACAATGAGTACACTTACCCAATTGCATACCTTTGGCATTTGGCAAAACTTGTCTTTTGGTGAGGATTTGAATTCCCTTCTCACTAAGATGACCAAGTCTTCTATGCCACAGCTCGGAGATTGAATCTTTGTCAACAACATTCAACTCACCTTTCAACACCTTCACTTGTGTCTTGTACAATGTGCCACACTTCTTGCCTCTTGCAATAACCATGGAGCCCTTGCTTATCTTCCATTTGCCATCACCCAAGTGATTGTTGTACCCTTCATCATCTAACACTCCTAGTGACATTAGATTCAAACGAAGATCTGGTACATGTCGCACATTTCTGAGAACCAACGTACAACCAACACTGGTCTCAACCTTCACATCACCCATTCCTACAATTTTCGCAACACCACTGTTGCCCATTCTGACTGACCCAAAGTCACCAGCCTTGTAGGAGGTAAATACATCTTCATGAGGAGTAGCATGATAAGATGCACCTGAATCAACTATCCATTCTGAATCAGAACCTGCAAAACTAACACAAACATCATTATAATCTGAGAATACAATGATATCATCATTTGTCACATCATTGCAACACCATTGTCTTGGTTATCATTTCCTTTCCCCTTCTTGTGTTCTTGCTTCGCTTCCTGCATTCATTTGAATAATGACCTCTCGTATGACAGTTCCAACATTCAACTTCCTTTCTGGACTTTGATTTACCCCTTGACTTGCTACGGCCAACTTGTCTTCTGTCTTTTTTTTCTACCCCGATTTTCTGTCACAAGAGCTTCTGAATGAGATGAGTCTAATGACCTTCTTCTAACTTCTTCACTCAAAGAAACTGCTAGTTGCAACAGTCATGTTCAACTTCTTGTCTGGAGCAAATAACTGAGACAATTCCTCAATGGCTCCCAACTGTCTGGTAAAGTATTTAGCAACAAATAAGCTTGAACCTCTTCAGAATTTTGAGGTCCATAGATGTAAGCTGATTCATGATACCCTTCATTTCATTTAAATGTTGCGCCATTGAACTCCCTTCCTTGTAACACAGCTTTCCAAGCTTTTTGAATAGAAGAGCTTTTTCACAAGGAGACTGCGATCATATATCTCCTCTAACTTGGTCCACAAAGGATATGCTAGTGTCTCACTAGCCACATGATGAAAAATGCTATCATCAATCCACTGACGAATATAACCAACTGCTTTTCGATTAGTAACTTTCCAATCTTCGCACTTGTCGCCTCAGGCCTTACTCCCTTGCTCTCTATTGGACCATAGAGATCTTTACAATATAACCAGTCTTCCATCTTCGCCTTCCATATGACAAAGTTCTCACCGGTCAAATTGACCATTCTATTACTAGTGCTAGCTTCCGCCATTGCACAGGATTAGCTCAACCCAAAAGCTCTGATACCACTTGTTGGGGAAGGCTTACGAAATCCGAGCCGCTATGCGCAATACGAAACCTACACGAGCAATGAAACACAATGCGGAAATACACAAACTATGACGATATAGAAGCAAACACACAACACCGGAAATTACGTGGAAAAACCCCTCCAAGGTGAAGGGTAAAAAACCACGGGCAAATCTTCCACTATAACAATAATGGGTTACACACAATTCTCCCAATTTGGGGATAAACACAACCTCAAGGTGCCTATAGCACTTGGATACCAATTTGCCTAATTACACTCACCCCTAAGGATGGATCAACAATTCATTCACCTAATATATGATAATAGATGAGATTCACAACAATCAATTAAGAACAAGAGTAGAAATACTCACAATTAGGGTTTGAACAAACCCTAGAAATCTCCAAGCTTGGATAGAAGAACAAGGGCACAAATTTGATGGATTAAGCTCACCAAGATCTTGCCAAACACTCTCTTAGCAAACCCTTTTCTTCCCTCAAGCAAATCTCACGAATTTCTCCCTCTTTTTCGAGATGCAACGCTCGCTCTCACTGCCTCTCTTTTCTTTTCTCTCACAAAATATGAAGAAGATGAATGAAACCCGTCTCCTGATGCCTTTGTGTTATAACATAGGCAGACACTACGTAACACCTCCCATTGGTTAAGGGGACACCGAAATTGTTGGACCATAAGGAGTGACCAAACCCAACAGTCATAACCAATGATATTCTTGTTTCCTTGTTGTTCACTACTGCTCGATGAAGCACGCCTTTATACTTCCCGTTACTCAGTATCTACAAACCAAAAACACAAAAGAAAATAAATCAGAAAAGCCTGTGCCCAGGGGAATCTAATTTACTCAAATGAGACTTCGGACACAAAACATAGAACTAGTTTAGACGCACGGACCTCCATATGATCACCAGTGTTAACCATGATAGAGTTCGGAATTGCATTCACCGCAACCCATTTTCTCTTGTTCTTAATTTGCAATCCACCAACGTCATTCTGTATGACTAGTGTTAGGAGTCCGCGATCAGCATGTGGGGGCAAACCAATTGCAAATTCAGGCTGTGGGCAAGGAGGGTAGAGATTTGCAGAAAACTTTTGAACACCAGAATTTAGTTCAAGGGACTTTTCGATGTCCTTTTCCTCTAATTCTAGTCCCTCCATTATTGCTCTAAGCAGTTCTTTCATTATTTCTCTTGATCTTTTGCTGTACTCACTTAAAACCTCACTGCATGAGTAGACAATACAAAATTTAGCCAGGTTCATTTACAGACTGGAACAAATCTAATTGTGTACAAAATTTAGAGATTTACCTTAAACCCTCGGGTTTAGCAGGGGAATTAAATACTGGATGCACTAATATTCTAAGATAATCCCTCCAAAAGGAGACACTCTCAGAGGCAGGGTTAAAATTGGTTCCACATATAATTGGGTCCAAAATGCAAGGGTCTGAAGCATTCTCTCCGTCGTAAACCGACTTTTCTTCGGGACTTAAATCGAAGAACTTCATACAGGAGTTGATCAATTCCTCTTTCAAACTCTCTGGAACTCCATGGTTAGTCACCTATAATTGTCACACGGGCAAACTCATAATTAATAAATCACTTCAATACACATGTAACTGATGCAAAAATCAATAGTAATGCGAACACAATATTATTCATAAATAAGTTATTACCATGAAGAATCCCCAATGCAGACATGCATACTGAAGCTCTTCAATGATCTTAGACCGTTGGTCAGTGGAGCCGGAATTGAGGAGAGAGAAATCAATGACGGGTAGAGTAACTTGTTCCATAGCTTCTTCAGCTAACATGGTGAGATCCTCGGCTTTTGCATGTTTGGAAGGAACAGAAATCAGATCGGTTGATTCAATCAAGTCTTTTATCATAATACCCATTTTCGATAAATATTATTCTTCAGCTCAAGATATATCAGTATATATTCTTTAGCTCAAGATGAAGAAATGTTGTGGTTTGAGAAAGATGGAGATACTGGGTATATATAGTGGAGTGCGAGAGGGTGTCCCTTGTTTAATAAGTGACATCTAATAACACAAACCAGCCTAACAATGCAATTTTCTGTTTGCTTGCCCTCAACTGTCAGTACATCCCCGAGGAAAACAACTATCAACACACAAATCAATCACGATGTAAACATTTTAAGGGAGATAAAAAAAAATATCTCACCAAACCTTGTTACTGGCCTTCACGAGCCACCCGTATGGTAAGATCCACATACGTCAGCTGCAAGCATTAATGCAATTATTTGTGTACCAAAAAAAAAAAAAAAAAAAATCTACTCCCTCCATCCCTATTATAAATACAGAGATACAAAAAAAACAATTAATTCGGTGAAAAAGTTACATACTCGCTGACTCAGGCATGTCCTCGAAAAACACATGGTTTGGCCACTCTAAGTTGCACAACTTGCACGTGAGCATGTTTTTTTCCCTTTTTGAAACTTCGAATTAAAGTTACAAAAAGACCGATTCATTTTGTACAGGAGAGCTGTCAAATAGCAAGACTTAACGTACCCGCCAAAGATGACTATAACAGATGATATTTGTCACACTACGTACGACTAATGAAAACCATGACCATTCATACTATTCTAATCTTATCAAGAACATTTAAATAAAATCATACTATTCTAAGCTTTGTATTCGACTATTTGTAAATTTAACAACTAACATCCAGCTTAAAGAAATTAAGAAGTCACTGACCGTATTAGCCATGGCGTTTTTGACGTTTTTCATATCATCCATTTTGAACCGAGCAGTAGCTGCCTTTCTAGGCCAAAGTTCAACCCCAGATCCACCACTTAACTTCGTTTCAGCATCTTTGACAAACAAGGTTCTAAGCAACAGTTCCATGGCATAAACGGTAGTACACCAAATCGCCATTAACAACTTCCAAACTTTCTCACGCACACTGCTTTTGCTAGTACTCTTGTTGTTTTCTTTCTTTGAGGATGAAGTTGGAATAGTGGGTAATTCATCAGGATGATCAACTTTCCTACACATAGCCAAAACCAAAGACATTAAAGAAATCCCGTCACCTAAAGCATGATGAACTCTCAATATTGCACACTTTTGTTTCTTCAACAGATGTAGTTCCCAGAGCGGTTTGCTGATATCAAGAGGAGCCGAAACTGAAAGATCTGTCAAGTAACTATTCACTAACATGGTATCGTCATTCTTACAGTCTTCTCCTTGACCAATGTAGACCAAATATATATGCGGGTATCTATTTCCAATGTGATTTCTTTCTTATATACCCTTATTAAAGGGTATGGTATTCACAAATTTAGTTAATGCTTTTAGTGATTCCCAAAAACAATTACATTTTTTAGGAAAATTTATAAAAACCAAAAATTTTCTTTTTCTAGGAGAATTCCATTTTTCCGTTTATATATAGGGGACGAAGGGAGTAATTATTAGATTTTAATGAATATCATATTCACCCACCAGAGATTTAGATATTGTTGGCAATGACGTCTTTTTTTTTATTTAATAGAAAAACTTAGGCCACGAAAAACACCTAAGACCGATACAAAGAGTTAACTGGCAGTGGTTAAAACACTCGTCATGCCAATATGGTTTTTACAAGATAAAGCAATACTAAAATTATCCAAGTTTTGTAGTCTATAGATGATTTTGGGTCTTTGTAAAGTAAAAGTTATTGGGTTGATGCCAAGGTCATTGTCTTCCTCTTCATTGTTTGTTGTCTCATGGTAGCTTAGATGAAATCTTCCTTTAACTTCTTTGTGGTACAGTAACTTGAAACGGAATAGAACTTCCATGGATTCAGCTTGTATTTCCATATTAGTGTGCTGCATTCCTTTAGCCCATGCAAAGGCTACGTCAGCACCTCCTGTTGCTCCCCAAGCTCCAGAGTGTCCTAGATGTCCTCTGGTACCAATGGTGTTCCCTGCAGAGTCCATAATAGTTAGTGCAACGTAGTATATCAAACTTTCAGGGTCCGGCAGAGTGCATATTTTGATGATTATTCCATCATCCATTGTAGGGTACTGATTCAGATTGTATGATATAATGTTGTTTTGCGTGGATGGTTCAGTTTCCTCAGTAGTTAGGGAGAAAGTATTCATAATATGCGTTGGCATATGATGAATTCTGTTGTGATTGCATAAGTGTTGTTTTATGCAGTTTGAAGTATGTTTTGCATTTGGCTGAATGTGTCCGAAGATCAGATCACACCTAGATTTCCAGATGAACCAACATGTAGCAGCATAAATATTGCATTTTTTGTTAGCCATCCCAGTTTGAAACCAGGAGTTTATCCAGTCCATGAAAACTGTGTTGTTATCAAACTGAGCATGATGAGAGCCAATGATTTCCCTCCAAACAAAGGAGGCAACATGACAGTTTAGGAACATGTGTCTCATTGTTTCCTCCCCACTTTTGCATATGGCACATATAGGATCAATGTAATGCAGAATGCTAGCTGTTTTAGCATTTGTGGGGAGGAACCCATGAGTACATTTCCACATGAAGATCTTAATAACCGGAGAAACATCCCTAATCCAGATTGCCTCCCAATTCCCTATGATAGTATCATTTCTTGTTGGCAATGGCATCAAGATAGTCCATTGTAGTTACTGGAGATAGCCTTGTTGCCTAATTTTATTCTTTATTTATTTCCGGCAACTAAGAAGAATTTTTAGTTTTTGATCAGCGACGAAGAAAATAAGTACATGTTTGAAAAAATATCCACAAGGCATTTGCTGCAGAAATATATTTTTCATTATGCTTCATCTGGAATCCACCAATGTCTCTATTCCTCTTGTATGCATTTAAAGACACTGCTTCATTTTCTTAATAGGCCATAAACTGGGCCTGTCCTACAATTTATTTCTGTCCAATTGTATAAGAATAAGTGTCAGTTGTGTGTTTGTGAAGATTTGTTGATAAGATATGATCAGTTGATTGATTAACATACAATTGTTGAACTTATTCTAGTTGTACTTATAAATGACACAGCGCAATCCACGTACACCTATATATTCTTTCGATAAAAATGTCTGTTGTATGGGCTAGTGCCTGGCAATTATTCAGTGAATTATAAGAAAAATACACAAAAACAGCAGGGCAATGAAGATCACAATCAGAAAAAAATCAACACCTTCAAACTTCAAAGGATTACAAACACAGAAGCCCGATTATTAGATTGTAGAGGATATCATATTTTATTAACGGATTTGGATATGGTTTTAGATTTACATAATTTAGGCATATATACAGCTTTTTGTTGTCCCTCGAGATGGACCATTGTCAGTTACTAGAGCCCGGAGATACCCTTGTTGCCTTGGTCTTGAAGATTTGGATATCATATTTTATCTTGAAGATACTTTTAGTTAAGAGAAAATGCAATGTTTTAACGAAGTATCTAAGGTATAGAATTTCAAATCCTAAAAAAGTGACAAAATGTGTGTTCCTCCATCTGATCACCAATGCTAACCGTAAAAGACTTCCGCTAGATATTTACAGGAATCCATTTCTCTTTATGCTGGCTGTTTTTAGGCATACAAAAATATTTCAGGGCATACCCAGTAAAGACAAAAAAGGAGTGTAAATAGCAATATCAGAAGCCCCTTAACCAAATATTTTTAATAATGGCAAATCTGCACTTTTAGAATCAGTGTTAATAATAATGATTAGTTAAATTAATTCTGATTAGTGATTAATTTTAAGATTATTTTCAACAAACCCTTGAATTATTTTCAACATATCTTATGTTTAATCTCGCTTTTGTAGGTTAAAATCATCAAAAGTTTGTGTTTTTTTCACTAAGGTTCGGCGAGTTTGGATGAACAGTTCGGCTAGCTGAAAGTGTTGATTAAGAGCCGAACCTACCTTGTAAACCAAAGTTCGGCTTGTTTCGAACTGTCCTAACAAGCCGAACCCTACACTGAACTGTCTGGAAGAAAAAAATGTTTAGGGTTTGGCTTATATTTAGAAATTCGTAAGCGCCGAACCTGTTGGAAACACATTGTTCGACTATTTGAATAAGTAGAATATAAGCCGAACCTGATCATGTACATTCCTGGGTTAATAATTTTGTATTGGTTCGGCACATATTGTGAATATCGTAATAGCCGAACCTCGTAAATGTGCTAGGTTCGGCACATATTATGATTATCGAATACGCCGAACCCCTATGCATCTCATTCTATGACTAGGTTCGGCTTGAAATTGCATGAAATTTCAAGCCGAACTGTTCATATACACTTACAGGAAGCTTTTGTGAAGAACAGTTCGGCTAAAAACACAACTCAATTTTGAGCCGAACCTTATAAATGCACTAGGTTCGGCACATACTATGATTATCGTACAAGCCGAACCTAACCATTAATTTTTCTTTGTAGTATCTAAAAATGTTCGGTTGTCCCAAAATACAAAATATGTGCCGAACTAAGGTAACTTTCATTGTGTTGATGAAACAGAGAGTAGTTCGGCTGATTGGTGAAAATTTAATATTAACCGAACTGTTCATAAACACTTTCAGGGTGAAAAATAATGAACAGTTCGGCTGATAACGGAGACAAATTATCAGTCGATCATCAATCTGTGATCGTTAAAAACCAACTTTGTTCCGAATTAAACCAATTCAATCAATCATAAACAATAAAATAAGAGTTGGGTTTGTGATAAATACCTTCTAATTCCATTTTAGGAGTTTTTTTTTTCAATCAGTTGAATTTTTGGTTCAATTTTAAATTCTGCACATTCAAATTCTATTTGTTCTTCGATTGATAGATTAGAAAAGGAATAAGGAAGAAGATGAGATGTATATAATAGGAAACCGATTTTGATTTTAGTTTTTTTTTAAGGGTAAGGACATATTAGTAATTTAAATTGTTTGAGGGAATATAAATAATTACACTACCCCTTATAAAGAACGCGCAATTAGGGGATATGGGAATTAATTGGGGGATATGAATTACTTCCCCCAACCCATGGTGTGTGCTAAGGGGTGACTTTTGGTCATGAAAATACTAAAATACCCTTCCCTCAAAATAAAAATCAAAAACTTAAAATCAAGAAACAAAATCATATCCCCCATTTCCATCTCCACTTCTTATTAATCTCTTTTAGGGTTACAGTTTTGAAACCCCAAATATACCCCATTCCCTTTCAAATTCTAAACTCTCCCCACTCCCTATCAAATTCTCTTCTCCTTCTCTGCCGGCTCCTCACTTTGGAAACAATTTTTTTTTCTTAATTCGGAAGTGATGAAGATCATGCTGAAAGTGATGAAGACCATGCTGGTAGTCAAGTGCCGGCATGCTCGATAATCAACTAACTGTGCCGGCAGTGGACTGATTAAAACCAGAAAAAATTCAAAACGGAAGTGATGAAGATCATGGTGAAAGTGATGAAGACCATGCTGGAATTGATGAAGACCATATGCCGGCATGCTCGAGAACTTCCTATCAATGCCGGTAGTCAAGTGAAAAAAAAAATAAACTTTCTGGATACTTTTCATCCTGTGCCGGCATAGAAATTTAAGCAACATACTATGAAGGCACAGGTACCGGCATGCTCGAGAATCACCTGATTGTGCCGGCAGTGGACTGATTAAAAAAAAGGGTTTGAAGATCAAAACCAGATATTTTGTAAGGAGACATTTGTGAAAGTTTTCCACAAATGTCGGCATGGTTTTTTCGGTTGAATACCATGCCGGCACCGAGCTTTTTCAGCTGCAACAATGGTGGATTTAAAGAAAAAAAAAAAACTTTGAACCTCTTAGCAGCAGTTCCCTCTTCACAATCATCCTTTACTTTCACCCAAAAAAGCTCTCTCTCAAAAAAAATATTCCATCTTTTTACTCTCATCTCATTCACCCAAATACAAATACACACTAATCATTAACAAATACTTAAGATTTTTACTAATTATTATTTACCACTAAACTTGATTAGTGAGGGGTAGATTAGAAATTAAACAAATATTTGGATAGGGGGTAACCACAATTTGCTATTGGGACACCGTTTTTGTCCTGTAGCTATATCCCCCAATTAATTCCCATATTCCCCAATTGTGCGTTCCTTATAAAGTCATCTTGGGTGGGAAAATAATTTTGTATGCCCAGAAATTTTTGTGTATGCCTAAAATTTCGTTATGATTAGTTAGGTTAGATTCCGAATGTGCGGTCATGCGACCCAAGCCCCGTAACCAAGACTTGACTTGTGCATTTGAATTTTAAAAGAGATCTTGAACCATTTTCCTAGTGGGTTAGAAACTGGGCTTGTTTATTAAATCAAACGTGCTTTTGTTTGGTTTGGTATAGAGGTGTAAAACATTCCTGCCTGGCACAACCCAGCACACGAAGTCACATGCTTAGCGTGTTAAGTGATGTGCTGGGCTGTTCCAGAGATTCAGACGTGTTGTGTTGGGCCGTGTTAAATGGCATGTTGTGTTATGCCAGAAAAATAGTCGTGTTGTGTTGTATTGTACTGTGCTAGCCCACTTATTTTATGTTCTCCAAAGTAGATATTTTACTTAGTATTGTTATAAACGTGTAATTATGTTAAAAATTTCTAGGATGAATCTCGTTTATTAATGAGATTCCCTTGTGTCTAGCCCTATAAATAGAGGCTCTAATGTTTGTCTATGATGACATGAATATGAATTTTTCTCCTTCTTCGTATCTACTTTTGTCTCTTTTCTAATTCACAACACGTCATCAGCACGTAGCTCTAATCACCAAGCCGTAGATAATAATCGATAATTTTTTTTTAATGAATCGATTTGTTTTTCTCGATTTTGTGATATTTTCATTGAAACCCTAGCTTTATTTTTTGGGGGTTTTGCTAAGTTTACATGAGATCGCACAATAACATACACTTATGTATATTGTTAGTTTGGCTCTTGTGTGTATTGTTAGTCTGTTCATCTATCTATCTGTATTACTTGATGCGACGGTATAATAACTTATGATTTTCTTTTATTATACAATCGTCCCCACTGTCTCAGCCCTATTTGACTTATGTCACTTGCTAATGGTTTTAGGGTTTAGGACTTAATTAATTAAGTCTTCTTTAATACAGAAATCTATGTACACGGTACTAAAGTTTGATTAATTTTAGGAGTATATTATCTAAACCTACTAGACATAAGTCACATCCACTCCTCCGTGATGGACAATAGGCGGCAAAACGGCTATGCAATTTTACAACATACAGATCTATGATCTATCGGTAAATCAATCACCTGTATTTTATTTTAAGATCGTAATCAAACATATAAAGTTAAATTTAGGCCGACCGAGCGAAGCGAGGGAGGACTCTATATATGGTGACTTTGTGTTAAATGGGACATGACATTTTTTTTTCCAATTTCACAAAAAAGATTGGATTTGGTTCAACGATGAAAAGACCTCACTGCCCCTCTAAATAAAATTGTTCTTTTTTTTTTAGATATTTTCGTAAATAAACCCAAGAGGAAGGGCAGTAAGGTATTAGATATTTTTGTAAATAAATCAAAGAGGAATGGCAGTAAGATATTAGATATTTTCGTAAATAAACCAAAAAAGAAGTGCAACTAGATATAAGAGCCAAATTTTATTAAAATTCCTTATATATCTTATTTCTTTAGGGGTATAATTGACAACCAAACTTTAAAATAACATATCTAAAAATACGTGCCTTGAAATTTTACAAATTTTATCTCGTTGGAAAGCTAATAAAAAAACCTATTCAACGAGCACAAACAACAATATCAAATTTAGAATTTTTAATCGGATGTATTTATCATTTTAGGCACAATTTTGAAAATAAATGTATATTTATTATGCACAAAGGATACATAATACTTTATGTAACCATATTTTGGTTTATTCATCAACTAATTTTCTTTTGCAACTAATTAAACGATGTACTCTCCCAATTTCAAGAAAAGTGATACTTTCACTTTAGGCACAAATTTTCTTTTACAGTCCAATTGCAGCAGTGTTTCTTTTTTTTCTTTGGTCGGCCCTCCCACCGTGGAAGCGGTCATCTAGTTTATTTATGGTGATCAATTTTTAGCAAATAAATTTGATACCTTTTTCTCAAATTCTTTTAATAGAGAAAAAATAAATCCATCGAAAGATGGTTTACAATTTCTATTCCCCTAAAGAAATTGTAATCACAAAAAATTGGTATTATCGCAATTTGGTTACCTTTACGGTTAATTACATGCATGGTTTAAAAAGAATGATTAATTGGGGGATAGAAAAAATAATTGGGGGATATGTGCCGGCATAGTTTTCAATAAAACCGGCATGGTCGATGGACTGCCGGCTTTGAAAAACCATGCCGGTAGCTACAGTAAAATATCCCCCAATTAGTTTTTTTATCCCCCAATTAATCATTCTTTAAAAACCTAAGGCCAATTAATTTGGTATCTCCGTCCATTAGATGAAGATCATGTGATTTAGAAACCTAACTCAACACAGAATGAATTTTCCATATGCGATGACGAATGCGATATTTTTTTTCTTTTTTGTCGATGCAATTTTGGCGTACCAGAATTAGTTTTTCTCTGTCATTTTTATAAGTTGAGAGAAAATAAATTGGCATAATCTCTAAAGAATTTCCAATAAGGGGTGTATTTTTCAACCAATAATGGATTTTTTTCTTCCAAAATCGACAAAGACAATGATATCTTCATAATTTTACAGAATAATCATGTATGCTAATTGAAATTGGTTTATCTATAGATCTTAAATAAATGAGATGTCCTTATCATGTTATTCACACTTGCAAATACAAACTAAACAGAAGATCGTTGTATTCCTAAAGATATTAAGCAATATTTATTTTTCTACTATCTCCAAAAATTGGGACCTTTCAACTTGTTGTTGAGATACAGTAGGACATAAAAGATCAGTGGGTGCACACCCGACTTGTTAACTATATAATTAGTCCTTATAGTGATTAAATTGATCTTGAATTTAGTTTCTTTAGGAGAAAAAATGTCCACAATCTCATGTCGTTGAGGCCATGGAATTATTTGGAGGTTTATTTGCATATCTTATATGTTTTTGGTTGATAAAATTCATGCCTTGTTCAATTTGTATTTCAAGTGGATTACATTTTTAGGATAATTTTAATGATTCTTGGTGTCAGTATCTACTGTCCAACCTGGTAATGTTAAATCCATAAATTATTATAAATATATGTCCTCGAATTAATCGGATAATACTTTACGAAACTTGATTTTGTATATAAGATGCAAATATTTCCTTCATAATCAGGGGGAGACTATATACACTATCAAAAACTTGTGTTAACTAACTTTAAAAGTTAAATCAATTTCTCTCCCATTAAATCAAATCGCTAAATGCTGCCATAGATAATATGCGTGAAAATGTCTCATTTAGCTTTTCCATAAGCTTATGCCGTTTTAAAAGGCGAATCCAATCACTTCTATCAAGCATGTAGCATTTTAGTACAAGCTACAGATAGTGCTCTGATGGGGTATATCATAATATGATTCCATTCTCAAAATTAATATCTCCGCATTTAAAGAGGAGGAGATTATAACTCTCGCGGGCGCTTGTACTAGTAATTGACTGATTATTTTCAATATATACATATATTTGAGAATTATGTGGGATCGTAGTAACCTATAAATTGTTGAATATTCATTTATAGTATCTACGGATATAATAAGATGGTGGTTGTGAACCCGGCCTATGCATAGGAATATTGATAAATGTAATTGGTTGACATATAATCCAAATTAGGTTGGATTAATTTCTCTATTGACGCAATTTTGGATCCAAGACTTAACACCTTAAAATTGCCAGGATGGATATTTACAGGATGGTGTTGTCATAATGTGTTCTACGAGAAGTATTATCGTTCTACAACGATTTAAGGGTTTTATTTTTTTACTCAAACCCTAGGATTGATTCAATAACATTTGGTTTTCCCTGAACAATGCATTTGGCGTGATAGTATTTGAATGACTTGTATTGCAGTTGGAGAATATGTTCTAATTTGTAATTCTTGTAAGATTCAAATTATATCCAGGAATCCACCTGACTCGATTATATTAGGTTTGCAATCCTTTAAGTGTTTTTTAAAAGTCTTGCAAAGCAGCAAAAACCGGATTAGTTGATGCTATCAACTTTATTGATATCTTGAAGAATCCTTAAAAACACAAAAATCCACGCTTTAGCATCATAGATTCTGTTTTCTTTCTTTCTTTTTTAAATCGACAGTTAGAATTATGCTAGCTTAAACTCATCTTTGAGATAGACTAGAGTTATGATTTTGATGCTCATTTTCTGTAATACTCTTATAGTTCCATAAATCGTCAAAAGTTGTACTCTTTTCCCTTCGTTTCAGGTTTTGTCCCATGTGGTATTTCTGACAAGGTTTTAACGATGCAGCATCTTGTTGACATTTATTTTATTTTATTTTATTTTATTCAAAATGTAGATATTTGTGCTTTTTTTCCTTTGTCCAATTTTTTTCCCATTCGGTTTTACTGGCGAGCTTTCAGTGAGGCAATCAACATGGTAGTCATCCAGGGGGGAGTTATATCAATTTTGGTTATTTGGTGCATTCCCAATATTATCCAAGTCATTTTATTAGACCACATCAACATAACCATCTCCTATGAATTTGGATATCATTCTAATCCATATAAGGGTATGATCACAAATTTTGTTCACCTATGGTACTGTAACTACATATTGGCACCTTATTGAAGAAACTACATCAACCACATCTGCAAATCATCTCTGAAGATAACAAAAAGATACACGAGTTCTCAATGCATTTAGAGAAGCTTGAAGATTCGATTACACTACTATTAGAAGACGAACACAAAAGAAGACTTCATCAATACTAGTAATATTATTTACAAAAGAATAACTATCTTCTACATTCAAGATAAAAATTCACCGAAATTGGGAAGTCTCGACTCAAAGATTTGCAAGCCAATAATTTACTGAAGTACTCATCAGGGGGAGGACCATTACATAAGGTGCATTCTATTGGACTTATCGCGTTGTACTCTTTTTCCTTCATCAAGGTTTTGTCCCACTGGGTTTTCCTTGTCAAGGTTTGAATGAGGCAACATTTGTATGTCCAAATCATTTCTAAGTTTTCTCAATTGTACTTTTTTCCCTTCGATCAGGTTTTGTCCTTTTGGAATTTCCTGACAAGGTTTTAACGAGGCAATTAGCTTAGACACAATGTCATCAATGGGAGTGTTATAAACGTGTAATTATTTTAAGAATATCTAAGGTGAATAGCTAGTTTATTACTGGGATGACCTTGTGTTTAGCCCTATAAATAGAGGCTCTAATGTTTGTCCATGATGACATGAATAAGAATTTTTCTCCTTTCCATATCTACTTTTGTCACTTTTCTAGTTCACAACAAGTATATGTATTATTATAGAAATTAATCAGCATAATGAAAGTAAAATGTCCAAAACTGGCTAAAGTATAAGTATTTTGTGAAATATGCATGAAATGTGGTGTATTGCGTTGTATTTAATGCATGATTTGGGGTGCTTTCTTCGCATGCCGTGATGTGTTGTGTTGCGTTCTTACACGTGCCACGTGCTGTGCCGTACTGATGTGCCTATTTGTACGTCACAACACAGCACACTAAGCTAACGTGTTGTGCTCGTGCTGTGCCGTGTTGTGCTCGAATTTTAACGTGTTGTGTTGTCCCATAAATGTGCTGACCTGGCCCAATCTACACCTCTAGTTTTGTATTTACCTCATTTCTCTTCTTTTCCATATGTTTGTCATCTATGGAATTAAAACGATTTTTTCTTCTCAAGCCTTGCTTCTGCTCGTCCAAAAGCGGAAGTCAATTCCAGAAACCAAAAGCAAAGGCAATTTGTTTCTCAAAAATAGTCAATTGGAATTTGACAAGAAATTAAAATTTACACTATGCTAGGAAGTGGTTAACATTTCAACGTAGTTTCTACATGGAAGTTTTAATTTTTTAACAATGGGGAAAGTGTTGCAAGTGCTATCCGTTAAAAGCTACGAAGTTAAGTGCTAGCTCGAAGATGTCCAAGAGCTAGGGGTGTGCAACGGTTGGACGGTTGCGGATTAGGGGAACCCGCAACCAAACCGTAAAAGTTGCGGTTTTGGAAAATCAAACCGTGTCCGGTTCAATCACCCGTGGTTTTTTCATCCGCGGATCAACGGATAATACGGTCCGATTGCGGATCAACCGCGGATTTACTCAGAAAAAAAAAAAAAAAGGTAAAAAAAAAAAAACTAAGTTAAGAAAGATAGACAAAGAATGCAGTGTTAATTCATTGACAACTTGGCATGTTATTCTTAGCTGTTTGGTAATGAAAATTATATGGGTCTTGAAATGATTTAATTTATGTTTTATGTTCTGAACTTCTGATCTCTTAATGTTTGGGCCATGTCATGTGACTAGAATTTTTTGTTGGTTTCAGGCTTTCAGGTATTTACATTGTGCTAACATGTTTTAGAATCATGGTTTATATATAAAACCCAAAATTGTGGCTACACAAGACCACGGAACTAGATAGGGAAGTTAAGGCCTTTACTACCCTACAGTGCGGTTAAAACCGCGGTTCTACGAATCCAACCGCTACCAAACCGCTAAACCTTGCGGATTTGAAAACTCAACCGTGTCCGGTCCATAGCCTCTTGCGGATTGGTTTTCACCCGCAATTTTGCGGACGGTTGCGGTTGAAAACCGCGGTTCCAGTTTTTTTCCACACCCCTACCAAGAGCTATCCATTAAAAGCTTCTGTCAGCCCTTAAAAAGAATCCTATTTTTGGGGCTAAAAACGGATGGGTTTTTGGGGGCTAAATAGGGTCATGAAATAACAACCCATATGACCCCTTATCCATCATTTTTTGTAATGCCTAATCTAATCTTAATTTGATTAGTGCTAATTAACTTGATTAAGCTAACTAATCAGTCTTAGTGAATCGATTAGACTAATGAAAACATTAATCTTTTGCAAATCAAAACTTGATTTTGAGTTTTGAAGAAGGAAAATGGTGATTTTGGTGAAATTTTTTTGATTTTTTTTTGAAGAAAAATGATGAAACCCTTCATCACAAAATTCAAGATAACCTTATAATCAACTCCCAATATCAATTTCATCAATTCAAATCCGTCAAAAATCTGGCAAAAAAAATCTAGAATTTTCTGATGTTACGGCTTGGTAAATTTGTCGACCCGGACGAAATTAGTAATTTACGGCTGGGAATTGAAGATTTCCCAGCCGTAAATTACCTTCGCGGTTGGGTCGACAAGAACTCCCAACCAATTTTTTTCCTATTATTTTTTGTAAGTATCAGAAACAGTTACGGCTAAGTTTTCCAAGCCGAAAATTCAAGTTACGGCTGGGGAACCTAGCCGAAAGTAAGCATTTTCGGCGGGAAAACCTAACCGAAATTAGACCAATGTTTATATATATTTTTTATGTGATTATCAGAATAGCTTACGGCTAGGAAAATCTAGCCGCAGGCACTCTTTTACGGTTGGGAGCTCTTACTTTCCCAACCGTACAGGTAGGTTCAGGGTTCACGGTTGGGAAACATGTATTTTCCAACCGTAATACAAGATTCATGGTTGGGAAAAATTCGATTTGATTAAGTAGAGAGAAAAAAAATAATCTGAAACTGTATAACGGCTAGGAGTTCACGCTTTCCCAACCGTGAATCTTGTATTACGGTTGGGAAAGCGTGAACTCCTAGCCGTTATACAGTTTCAGATTTTTTTTTTCTCTCTACTTAATCGAATCGAATATTTAAGTCGATCAAAAGTAAAAATAAATGGTGGGTTTTCTTAGTTTTTGTTTTTTTCTGTCATCTCTATACGCAATGGAGAAGATGAAGAAGAAAAGAGAAAGAAAAATAATATATTTTTATTTTATTTTAGGATCATCATCTTCATCGCGATGCAATGAAGAATCACGATGTGATGGAGAAGAAATAGAAGAGAGGAAGAAGAATATTCAAGTTTATTAATGATCACGATTTCATCATGAAATTATGATCATCAGTTTCATCGTGATTTTATCATGATGAAATGAAGGCGAAGGGAAGAAGAAGAAGAAGAGAAGATTAATATTTTTTTTTTTTTATTAATAGTATATTTATAAGAAAGGGTATATTTGACATATACTATTGATTTGGTTTCCCCCTGTACCATTTAGCCTCCACATAGTATTTTGGCCCCTCAAAACACTCCTCTTATACCCCAATAATAGGATTCCTTAAAAAGATAATTAACCGAGGAAAACCCGTTTTTATTAGAGGTAAAGCTGACTGGTCCAGAATATTTGACTCCGGGTCCATGTTTGGTTTATTTAATATTAAGCTTTCCCTTATCAATTTCTTTCTTTTGAACTTTCCGTCCACTCTCTGTTGGGGTGTTAGTCCACTCTCTGTTGGTTATCTTCATGCTTTAAAAAAACAAATCCTTCAAAAAAAAAGAGAGGCAAATACTGAACTTACATACCAAAGTATTCGGATTTTTCAGTGTCCATATTAACAGAAACCATGAGCTGATAAATTTATTGATTCACTGACAGATATTACAAACAAACTATTCATATCACTCATGAAATCACACATAGCAAAGCACAATAAAATCACACTAAGAAAACAACACACATAATTATACATATGCCATCATAATTGACTTCATAAACCACACAGATGACTCCAATTCCACCATCCACAACTGACGTTTTTCCAAAGGGTGGGTAATTGCCTTGTTGATGGTATTTCTTAAGATACTGAAGTTCTCGTTGGTGGTCCATTGGTCATAACCAAGGATATCCTCGTTTCCTTATTGTTTACCACAGCTCGATGAAGCACGCTCTTATACTTCCCGTCGCTCAGAACCTAAAAAATAAGAAAAACAGAAGAGAAAGAATATGAAGAAGGTAGTAGTACCGCACCAAATGCGAACTCAGTACCATGGATGTAGCAAGAAAAGATTCATAGACTACGTACCTCCATATGATCACCAGTGTTAACCATGATAGAGTTGGGAATAGCATTCACAGCAACCCATTTCCCCTTGTTCTTGATTTGTAGTCCACCAACATCATTCTGCATGACTAGGGTTAGAAGACCGTGATCTGCATGTTGGGGCAAACCAACAGCAAGTTCTGGCCGTGGGCAAGGAGGGTAGAGATTCGCAGAAAACTTTTGAACACCAGATTTCAGTTCTAGTGACATTTCAATGTCATCTTTCTCTAATTCTAGTCCCTCCATTATTGCTCTAAGCAATTCTTTGGTTATATCTCTTGATCTTCTGCTGTAGTCGCTTAAAACCTCACTGCACAAGTACACAAATTCAATGTTATCCATGTGCATTTACAGACCATGATAACTTTAAGAGTTTAAATTCTGGATACAACATTTGATGGAAGTAGAGGTTTACCTCAAACCCTCTGGTTTAGGAGGGGAATGAAACACTGGATGCACTAAAATTCTAAGATAATCCCTCCAAAAGGAGACACTCTTAGAGGCAGGGTTAAAATTGGTTCCACATATAATTGGGTCCAAGATGCAAGGGTCTAAAGCGTTCTCAACCTCATAAACCGACTTTTCTTCGGGACTTAAATCGAAGAAACTCATACAGGAGTTGATCAATTCCTCTTTCAGACTCCCTGGAACTCCATGGTTAGTCACCTATAATTGTTACACGAATAAACTCATTAGATAAATCACTTCAATACATGTAACTCATTCAAAAAATAGAAGTCATTAGTAGTGCAAACATATTAAATCATAAGTGAGTTCATACCATGAAGAATCCCCAGTGCAGACACGCATTTCGAAGGTCTTCGATGATCTGAGACCGTTGTTCAGCGGAACCAGAAGTGAGGAGCGAGATATCAATGACGGGTAGAGTAACTTGTTCTACTTCTTCTTCAGCTAACATAACGAGATCCTCGGCTTTTGCTGGGAGTGCATGTTTGGAATTAGGAACAGAAATGAGATAATTTGATTCAATCAAGTCTTTGATCATAATACCCATTTTTCAGATCAAGATATTCTTTAGCTCAAGATATAAGTATATATTCTTTAGCTCAAGATGAAAGAAGGAAGGTTGTGGTTGGAGAAAGTTAGAAATGGAAATATATATAGGGGAAGTGCAAGAGGATGTCCATTGTTGATTGGGTGGAAATATAATGGCAAACCCAGCTTAATAATTCAAGATTTTGCTGGCCCTCAAGATTCGTACACACTGATATACATGCAAGTCTCGTTGTGAATGTTCTTGTCAGATTTTGCATCAAAAAAAAAGAAAAAAAAAAAGAAATGATCTTGTCAGATATGAGACATCTCACCAACCTGGCCATACCCAATCTATAGGAATGGGATTTATCAAATTTACTTGGTTAGATATATCATTGTATTCGAATGATAAGATGTGAGTTGTAACCCAAACAAAAGTAATGGAAGACGATCGAAATGTCTCCATGAGTCACCATGTCTGTTTGAAACAAGAATAACAAGGGAGGGGATGCAAGTACTATGCTGCATAGTAGTTTCTTGGCTGAAAATCACAAATAAAGCTAAGCCTAAGAGAGCAAAAAGAGATGAAGTGATTCTTGGCTAACTGGAGACGGAAACTTAGTTATAATATCGCAAAGGAAACCAAAAATACGTGTATACACCTATTTATGGCCTACCGGTGCTACACATCTCTACCTGCAGCCATTAGCCTTGACTTTACTTACTACTAGGTATGGATAAAATTCTCTACCATAATGGCTTTTTTTTTTTTTTTTGGCTAGATAAGAAAACTAAAAATAAAAAGAAAATTACATCTCAGAAAGGTCATCATCCGGTAAAAAAAATAGTCGGAAGTCGAGCAACAAGCTGGGCTCCAACCCCCTTTTGAATAACCACTCCTAGCCTATGAAAAATAAAATCTCCAACAAGCGCATTAGCATTGTAGCTAGCAATATATTTTCGCAAACGCTTTAGAAAATCCGTGGTATCGTCACCAAGTTCTCCCAAAGTGGTAAAGGCAAGCACCCCAAAACCAAAGCCTTGTGTCGTACATTTTTCCAGATACTTGACATTTGTCTTAAAAACAACATTCTTAATAACAACTCATGGTGAAAAGGAGCGGACTCCACCTCCAGTAAAGGGTGAAATGCCGGTCACATCAAAACACATGTCACGCCCATTATCCCAATTATGTACGAGTATATCAGCCGGCCTCAAAGCAGTACCTTTTTGGGAGAGAAGACCCAAGTCAACCTCCTTTCTAGGTGGGACCCCTACTCGGAAATACATGTCAACAATAATATCACGTAATAAATCATGTCTAAACTTAAGGCCTACTTCATTGGAGGACATGATCTCCAAAAATATCCATATCTCTATTTTACAGAAGGGACATGCACCTTCCACCTCCCAAGCCTATACTGAAGCACGACACTAAATTGCCTGACACCAATATGTTGGTTGAATCCCGAAATGGGAATCGCCATAAGAAAATCCCATGCATGTTTTGTTTGATTACATTGCCATAACACAGAGTCCCGCTCAGACATAACATAATTGGTGGGTATGTTCTTCGTAACAGTCTCAAAGTAGATAGTTGCCAAGGAGTTCATGGAATGGGTGGAAAAACTACTAGCGCAGATAGGAGAAACAACCCCACACAGAGAATTGAAGGAATCCATAGCTTGCAAAAGGGAAGGACTATTGCCATTAATCCCAGTGCTCCTTAAAATAGTGGACTGCAGATCAAGAGTCTGCAGGCAATAAGCAAGATAACAATAATGTTTGGTGTCTTGCAGAGAGTAAATACCCATACCTCCATGTTTGAAAGGTAAAGTAGAAAGCCTCTGCTGAAGAATCCCATAGCTAGGTCCATCCCCTATGATGATATGTCTAAGGAATTGAAACAACCGAGTGTCGAACAAATCTTGAGCTTCTAGTAAATATTCTGGTTAGGTAGTTCATAAAGCAAAATAAAGCTTCGAGACACCCGCACGATTTCTGAATAATAATAATTCACATTGAGGGTCTTCTAGCTTCTCCACGACATCAATAAGAGCCATAGTATTATTTACTCTACTAACCAGCAAATCCTTGTTGAATTGAGCGTCAAGGCTAACCGAACCTACCATAAGTTTCACCCCTTTAGACGTCCTACTAATATTATGAGGGAAAACACCTTTTACCATAAATCTAGTATCAGGGGAGAGCCAAAAAAGCTCAGTTTTAGTTATGTTCAAGTTCAAACATCTGACAACACTTCATATTGGGTTACCTTCAATGCCTTAGCCAGCATCATGGAATCACCTATTAAGGTACCATCATCCAAGTACCAGGCCTGCATTTCAAGCTCACATTATGTCGCAATTCTCTTGACCAAGGGGTGAAGCTTGAGAGCAAACAACAGTGGTCCGAGGGGGTCACCTTGTTGCACCCCTTAGGACGAGGAAATGACGTGATCCATATAATACAACCGAACTAGGAAGGCATAGCAGAATTCAACCCAATGAGATATAAATGGGAATATATTATGTACCTCAGACAACATAACTGCATGGTCGATGAGGTTGAAAGCATTTGAAAAGTCTACAAGCAGCATAGAAATTTTATTTGAGCCCTCCTTCTCTTCGAGTAAACGGTTTACGGCATGCAAAATTGCCTCACCCCCACATTTATCTCCAACACCAAACTGGTACTCCCCAAGATAAGTATTAATCTCCTTACCAACATGAGTTGCAGCACATTTTGAAACCAACCTCCTCCATATTGTGGCTACAACAATTGGGCGTAAACCTCCACCATGTTTAAGCAAAGGAGTATGCGGAGCGCTAGGCACAAACTCTCCCAGGGAAGACGGACACAAACCAGAGAGCCAAAGATTAACTATGCCTATAATCGAAGCGATAAGTTCTTCGGAGATGACAGCAGCGGAGCCGCTTAAAACATCCAAGTGATGTTGTACCCTAAGGCCATCTCTAGCGCAAGAAGTTCTTTTAGAGAAACTTCTTAGTCTGCCCACTACAAGGTCCGCAGTAGCAACCATAGCTTCCTGAGTAGTAAGAAGAGGAGGTCTCAAGTAAGGGGGGAGCCACCGGATGTTTGCAACACAGCTCCTTCAATGTGCCTTCGTTATTATGCAAATCCACTAGAAGTAAGAGGGCGAATGGAAGATGAATACAAGGCATTCTGAAGCTTTCCTTTGCATAGCCGCAGATTAACATCATCTTGGCTATCCGGTTTGGACTTTTTCTTCTTCTCCAAAAGATCCTGTCGTGTCTTGTGTTCCTCCAAAACTTGTTGAACCAACATCCTGCACCCATTAGGTCCCTCCCACTGATTCAGGGCAAGATTAATAGACCGGATTTGCAACTTCTTACGATTACCGGCCTTATCCTCCTGACTATTTTGCGGGAGATAATTATGTAAGGTGCAGACTGGAAAAAGAAGGAGATGAATCCAAGAGACAAGATCTATAGGTAGTGCAATCACCCTCTGAAGTACTGTTTTGAGGACACGAGCAAAGTGTAGTCTACACTTCGCATGGATGCTTGAAATTGTTGGTATTTGGGAACGAAAAACTGACTTCAACAGCTCCAAGTTGCAGGTTGGTAGCGCAGAATCAATGGAGTTGTCAGCCATCAAAATAGCTGAAGCAACAGGCTCAACCGAAGCATCTATGCCTCATACAAGGCTCACATGACCTGTAATTTTAGAGGTGGAAAACACCGTAACTCCTTGATCTATCTTACACAACTTACATTTTTTATCCCAGGCATTCACATTCATGCATTGAGGACATAGCCAACACTTCAAATGCCGCAAAGTAACCTCTCAGGCTTTGTAGACTTCAGCAATAGTCTGTATCCTTTCAGGACACCTGCCTAAACCTTCTTTACCTTTATAGTGCTGGGTTTTCAAGTGGTTGAATAATGAAGCCTTCAAAATCCCCCTCCCTCCAACACCATTCTTACACCCGTTTAAACCACGAAAGGGGCATTGGAACAAATCATCACCACCCTTGCACTATAAGAAACTTAATATATTGCAGCACCCTATAGTTATGGCATAAACCCCTATTAGTGTTGCGATAACCTATGTACAAGAAGTCCTTTTTGCAGTACCAATTTTATTGATGCAGCAAGAGATTATACTTTTTTGCCACACTCTTTTTATATTGTTGTCACAGTTGTGTGGCAAAAGTTTCATTTTGCAGCACTAAATTATATCATTTAGCTGCTGCTGAAAAATATTGTGACTAGAAATTTTCTTTTGCAACACCTATATTAAAGGTGTGGCAATATATGGTGTAGCAATATCTATACTTTCTTGTAGTGCTGGTAGTTGAGTATCTAGGGCTAATGGAGGGGGTAGCAAGTACACCTGGACTGGCCTCTGTGGAGAAAGCAGTTGTAGGCATATCACCAAAATCGAAACCCTAAAAATGGTTTTGTTGTGACAAAGGGTTGCAAAGGGGGGAAAGATTGGAAAACGAGAAAACAAAAAGGAGGAATCAACATGAGATGGTTTAATCAGATGAAAACCAATAACTTTGGTGATCGCCTCCAAATCGCCATGACTCGCCCCTCCGAGATAAACGGCCCCTATTTTATATATTTTTGGCTAGATTTTAAAGATTAAGCCAATAAAAACATCGGAAAATGGGTCATTTGTCCCAAATAAATTAAAACACGGTTCAAATGGACGAGTAAAAAATTTTATTGGTGAAATGGACATAAAAATTTAGCAAGGATGAAACTGGATTCATCCTGGCTTAAACTTAAAAAATAGCAAGGTTGAAACTGGATGCATCCTGTGTAAAATAAAAATAAGAAAAAGTATTTGAAAATGGGCAGGATGAAACTGGTTACATCCTACCTATTTTTAAATTTTTGTCCATTTAAACAGTATCTAAACCTAATTGTCTTTTTCACCCATAAAATTTTAATTTCGGTCTTTTTAACCAATTTTGTGTAAAAACATCACCATAATACTTGCTTTTAGTAGGTATCCATCCTAGCCAGATCCATTATCGGCTTTCAAGAGCTTCCGATACTATTATGACCTTGCGTAGAAATCATTAAGAAAGTCATCACCCTTCAAAGTACTGGTAACTTATACTTAACTCTTCATGCGCGCTCCCTCCTTGTGTAGACTAAAAAAAAATGGTCTAACATTCCGGATATAATCATATGGTTGTGCGTATTGAAAGAAAATAACGAACAGGTTTCAATGGCAAAACGAGACCTTGTATATATGAGGGTCCTATGCACCATAAAGCTCCAGCATATTCTTCTGTGGTTATTTTGCTAAATCTTGGAGCTTATTTTGGAACTCATCTCTAGTACGCAAATTGAATTGTATTCTTCCTAGAACATGTTGTTTCATTATGTTAGTGGACTTTTGGGGTTGCTAATTTAAATTTTTTTTGAGAGAAGTTAAAATTGATTATCAGGTGTCAAGGAGGCGCAACAAAATTATAGACACACGTCCATTAAAGAGAGACTGGAAGTGCCAAAAAAAGAAGCTAACTGGTGGCAAAGTTACATGTAAATCTTTGCCTCCCAATTGTGAACCAAATCATCAAAATACAAGCCTTCAAAAACTTGATAGGGAAGTCCCCATTGAAAGATAAGAGACTTGACAGCAACAATTACATCGTTTGGTGCAAAAAATTTGTCGTGGAAACATAGTCAGGTTGCTAATATCATGTCTGGAGACTAGACACGGAAGTGTTTCTACTTCAGCCAAAACATATGTCAATCCCATAAACCAGAAATAAAAACATGTCTATCCCATAAATCAGAAGTAAAAAGGGTATGTTTTACAAAAAAAAATTTAACCATTTTATTTCTAGTAGTCATTTTGAAATCATATCAAGGCAAGTTCTCAAGTTTTATCCCAGCACTCTGTAGGTTGTTCTTTCTTGCCCAAGTTGGTGTTCCCCTTTTGCCCCTCAGAATTTCACATTATTTTTTTAACATATTTCCTTGGCTTCCTTGAAAAGTGAAGAAACAACCTCACCAAATTGTTCCCAAACGCATATGATGAGTCAATAATGCTGTTGGGTAGTTCATGTAAAGTACGTGGTGTTTCCTACGTCAATTCATCGAAAGCAAAAACAAAACATTTGGGGCATCCACTATACCAAGGGGGCCTAAATATCTAAATAATTCATTAAAGAAAATTAGTGCTAAAAGATTGAGCAAAATCTATATAATCTAACTAATCTATTCATAATTTAGTGCTGATTGATCAACGAAATTTAAACAACCAACATTATTAGTACTAAATTAAGAAATTAGTGCTACAAGATTTGATCGATGTTGGTCCCACTCAAGGTTTGAAAAACGGGTCACGGCTCATATCACGGCCACTGGATGTGACCGTTATCACACGTTTTGATGGGTGTAAACACGTTTCGGGCAAAAGCCATGTTATATAGGAATAAAACGTATTTTTTATACGTTATCTTAAAATAATGAGTGTTATAACGGTTAAAAAGAAAGAAAATAAATTATGATCTGAAATTCCTATCTAACGGTTATAACGTGCGTGAAAACAGTTATAACGGGTCTAATAACGTTGTTAGAACGTTTTTTATATATTGTTATTTTATTCTTCCATTTTCAAAAAATTTATTGCAATTTTTTATTCTTTAATTTAAAAAACAAATTATAAATTTATTTTTTTCTAAGAAAACAGTTATAACTGGTGTAAAACGGAAATATGGTCTTAAAACCTCACGTTAAAATGTCATTTAGAAGGGGAAAAAACCAAGGTTTGAAAACCAAGTCACGGGTCGAGTCACGACAATAGGGTGTGACTGTTATAACGTGTTTTGACGGGTGTGAGCACGTTTCGTCCAAAAAACGCGTGTTTAGGGGAAAACACGTTTATTTGACGTTTTTATGAAATAACGGGTATGATAACGGTTAAATAGAAAAAATAAATAAATTATAATATGGATTTCTGAAAACAGTTATATCGGGTCTAAATAACGTTGTTACTGCATTTTTTCATTCATTTATTTTAAAAATTTTAATTGTAATTCTTAATATTTTATTTTAGAAAATAAAAATTCATTAAAATAATATTTTTATATTTTTTTTCCTTCTAAAAACGGGTATAACCGGTGTGAAAATGGAAAAAACAATCTAAAAAACTTATGTTAAAATGTAATTTAGACGAAAAAACGTAAAAATCAATTTTAGAAAAACGGTTATCACATGCGTGAAAACGGATATAACGGGTCTAAATAACGTCGTCTTTTACTATTAATCGATGTTATTTAGACACGCGTATTGGTGACCCTCACAGATACGCTACATAGGTGTGACCCTTTTAACGGCCGTTTTTCAAACCTTGAAAAAAACGTAAAATTCAATTTTAGAAAAACAGTTATAACATGTGTGTAAATGGAAAAAAAATCTAAAAATTGTCGTTATTTCCTATTTATCGGTGTTATATAGGCACGGGATTCGGAAACCCTCACGATCACGGATTCACGGTAAATGGGTATGACCGTTTTAACGGACGTTTTTCAAACCTTGGTCCTACTACCAATATAATATAAGCAATCACCTACCTAACAACTATTGAGAAGATGACCCATTTATCTGGATTAAATAAAAAAAAGGACGTCGGATTCTACCTCTAGTAACAAATTGCACAAATAAAAAACATTATGAGATTAATCCAATTTATCACTCATACTTTCACACCAGCTCTTGCAATCCATCAAGAGCCTGTACTGTTATCGGAGCTGATTCTTGTAGTAATCTTTAACGTGCACTACTGAAATTATGTTTGGATTGTATCATGTAAAATATTGTTTCATTTATAGAAATGGGGGTACACAAGAAGGGTACCTCATTACCCTAGACCGAAGCCAAGTAGATCGCAAGAACAACACATGATATCGGCCATTATGGGTCGAGGTATAAATTGGGTTGTGCCAGCACGAGCACAACACGTTAAAATTTGAGCACAGCCCAGCCCAGCCCAGCACATCACGTTAGTTAAATGAGACATGCTGTGTTTGACTAATTGGCACAATAGCCCAGCATAGCACGCAACACGGATTAGCACGTGACACGTCACAACACGTTAAGAAAGCACGTCATAATATGTATAAAATACTACAAAAAAGTGGCACAATACATCACATTTTGTACATATTTCAATAAAAAGCATTTATTCTAGCTAATTATTGACATTTTATCATTGTTTTGTTGACCTATTTTCATAATAATAAATATAATACCTAAATATTTGAAAAATATTTATATTGAAAAATATTTATATTGAAAAATATAAAATAAATGGGACCAACACAACGCAGCATGGCACAACACGTTTATTATAATGGCATAACCCAGCCCAGCACGCCATCTAGCACGGCACATCACGACACATTATAATTTCCGGCACATCACAACACGACACATAGCATGCTAAGCACGTGATTTCGATGGCTGTGCTGGACCGGTAAGTTTTACACCTCTAATTATGGGAGTTCAATCAAATCTATATAATTAAGGTAAACCTATATAATCAACTTATTAAAAAGAAACTCTTTCAACTCTCTCTCTTTCTACTTTCACCCCCTTCTCTAAAGCCTATAGAAAACTCATCATCTTCTTCCTTCTTTGCTCAGATCTAGTCCTTTTGAGGCTAGATCTGAGCAAAGATTGTTTGTTTTTAGTTATTTTGAATAAATTTCTTCGTTATTTTAGCGATTTTTTTCTTCGCCATTAGGGCGATTATTCCCTTCGCTATTAGGGCGATTTTATTTACACTTTTGACAGTATTTCATTCTATAGATTTGTTCGTGATTTGGTTTGTTGGATACAAGTACACCGGCGATTTGACGGAGGCAAGATCAAATTATTCTATTATTCTTCAACAGAATAATAAATTTAGGGTTTCTGGGCTTCTCGCTACGAATGAGTTTTTGGGAAAATCACTCCTCTCTCGTAGGAGTATCACTTTTCAAGAAGAAAAACAATCAAAATGGTCGAACTATGATTTCGAATATCATTCCTTCTCCAATCTCTACATACAAGATTTGGGTGCTATCAGTGTGGATCGCTCTTTCTCTTCGCAATTTATTTTCGTTTTGCATATATCATTGTATTTGTTTCATGTTTATGTTGTACTTGTTTTTTCTTGAAAACCATCATGTAAACGTTTCTTATTTGGAATGAAATAATAATGGTTTGATTATAAAAAAAAAAAAAAAAACGAAACTCTTTCTAATCGATCAAAAAAAGAAAAAACTCTTTCTAGAATATTAGATGGTCTTAATTCATTCCTACGTACGTCCAATTACCTACCCAGCAATTATTAAAAAAACGCCTTATTCACCTGGTTATAAACTTACAATAAAAAGGGGATCATCGGATTCTATTTTTAATGTCTGTCACCATGCACAGATGCATTGCATAACATTATAAGGAAAATCCAGTGTGACTTTTCTCATTGTAGTGGAGATGTTAATTAAAAACCAAATCTCCACCAGCGAGAGTAGGTTTAATTTAAAATTTTAATTTGATCTTAATCTGTAAAGCAATTTCTGATTCACCACTCTTGCGCTTGTCTTATCTTAGTAGGCTAGCTAGCTGAGCTCGAAGGAAAATTATTGATCGAAGGGAAAATAAACAGATTTGGAGAGGGCTAGGCCTCACATTAGCGGACAGAAGAAAGGGGAAATGAAATAAAAAATGGGATATTTTGACTTTGGGTTACATAAAAGTGACCAGAGTTGCGTTTGGGTCACGGGAAAATTTTAATTAGAGTTTGGGTCACAGGACCGTAGTTGACCGTCTTGACAGTTAGGAAATTATTTTGGTTTAAAATTAATTTTTATTTACTTAACACAGTCAGTTACCGTTAACCACGTGAGTCGCACGTGTAATAATAATCCTTTTGAAGCACATCGGACGGGTGAGAACATAGAATCCAACGGTCTGGAGTGGTCACTTTCCATTTGCATGTTAAGAGCTACCATATTGGATCTTTCTCTTTCACTCCCAGTGTTCTTAACACAAAACACTCTGAAATTGGTTATGGTAAATCAGGAGACGATGATGATGAAAATGAAGACCAAAAGAGTATCAACAAAAGAAGATGAAAATCTCAAACCCAAATCAATAAAATTAATGAAATCCATCTTGAGGATACTACTTATTAATCACCACCTTCATCCTTTTCAACTATCTTCTTCAACTGCTCCTGTGGCTCCAAGAGCAATCTCACACAAGCTATTTTTACACAATTATGCTCCAAGAGCAATCTCGCACAAGCTATTTACACACAATTATACATCAATTTCTGAAATTCAGTTAATTGAGACATAAAATCCCCAAATCTCCTTCACGAGTCTAGAACCCTAGATCCCAAATAATTGCGAGTGAAATCGATACCCTATCATGAATTCTCCTTGATTCACATCATATGGAAATCTTAATCCACTGTCATAAACGAAACCCATTTTTTTAGCTTCAGCAGCTTGATAGCGATTCATGCAAAGTGCTATTGCATGATGCAAACCAAGTGTATTCCTGTAAAAGCAAAGACTCATGATGTAGTTTTCCACGAACTAGGTTAATAAAATTATTAAGAGATGATATGTAAGAGAGCTAAAAAGACGATGAATAAACAAGATTGGAAAATTGGGATTAATAAAGAGTACATAATAAGGTATGTTTATGGGGTTATTTAAAATGCAGTTCTCATTCGATTGATTTTGGGGTTTCTGGGCGTTGATTGAAAGAAGAAGAAAAATGGAGAAAGGGGGTTAGGTTCTAGGCAATTTCGTTTAACCAAATGGTCCAGTGAATAATCCATCAACATATACGTGTCTAACAGATAGTTAGATGGCAAAGTTAGTAAATAGATTTAAACTTAATATTAAGAAGGTCATTTTAGTGTTTAAACGGAATCACTAACTGTCAACGCGGTCAATGACGGTCCTGTGACCCAAACTCTAATTAAAATTTTCCCGTGACCCAAACACAACTCTAGTCACTTTTATGTGACCCAAAGTCAAAATATCCCTAAAAAAATAAGGGCAGTGACTAAACATAACCCATATTTTAATTAAATATAACCCATATTTTACAACCACAATAAATACGTAATTAGCTAAATACAATTCTAATTACTTTTATCAATTCTTTTAGGGCGTTTCTTTATATATCCCTGACAATACTAACGGTACCCCTTTATCTTCATACCCCAGAACATATCTATCTACCCCATCAGATTCGTTAATTTTGTGTACCCCAAATTTATATCACAAGAATTGTCTTCTCCATCGTACGAAATTGATGAGGCATGCAATCGAGAGAACCATTGAAGAAAACCCCGTAAACATACATGACAATACAGTCCATACCAAAAAAACAAGAATCATGTGTAAGACCTTTGATTAACAAACATAATTAAACAAGTAAGCCTCTCTTGTGGATCTTGATGCCAACAAGATTTTTCCATTTTGTAGACATGACGAACGATTTTCTAACATACTTTGATGATATCAGTGGAGAACCCAAATATCCTTAACATTTTTCCAATTTTTTTCCAAGAATAAAAAAACCGTCACCATCAAAATTTCAACTTTTTTCTTTGTTTGTGAAGCAAATAAATAGACTGAAAACTAGTATTTTGTGATGATAAAATTTTATATGGAAAATGGGTCATTTGTCCAAATATTTTTAAAACACGGTTCAAATGGACGAGTAAAAAAATTTATGGGTGAAATTGACACAAAAAAATAGCAAGGATGAAATTGGATTCATCCTGGCTTAAACTTAAAAAATAACGAGGATGAAACTGGATGTATCATGTGTAAATTAATAATTAGAAAAAGTATTTGAAAATGGGCAGGATGAAACTGGTTACGGGGGCCAATCCTGACTATTTTTACATTTTTGTCCATTTAAACAGTATCAAATTCTAGATGTCTTTTTCACTCAGGAATTGTTAATTTTGATCTTTTTAACCAATTTTGTGAATTTTATAACGTAAAGATGCTTCGGGATAAGGCATGGCACACAAGATCAGTTGCTTCTATTCAACCTTAATTTCAATTTATACCTGTCGGCCGTCGTCATGAAGTAACTAAGCCTAGATATCATCTAAGAGAACAATGATTTAGCGAATGAATGAAGAAATAAACAGAAGGAAAACATGATTTTAGAGATATAACAATTTCCTTTAAGTAATCTACTTGAAGCACTAAGGCTGAAAAAGTGCCCTAATTTTTTTTATTTTTTTTTTCTTTTGGAAGAAGATGATGGTGGGAATTGTGGGATTGTGTTATACGCGTAGATATAAATGGTAAAATTTTCTTTTTTACAGTTTCAGAGGAGGGAGTATGTGTATAAAAAAATATACAGTAAAACCTTCATATATTAATACACTTGGAGATTCACAAATTTATTAATATATGAAGGTTATTAATATAAGGAGTTATACTTAGAAGATGCAAAAAATTTATAGTTCAATATGTATGTAAGTACTATTAATTGGATAATAGACATGCATATTTGTAGTTCCAATACACAAGCACATGTAAGTATCTAGGAACTTGTGGTAACAACCTAAAAAAGTTTTCTTTTTTTCTCAAACAACTATATATAAGTTCTTTTTTCATTATAAATTTTAACATGACAAACTCGATATATCTCTAATATAATGTCAGTTATCAATATATAGATGTGAATTCCTTAAGAAGGGACCGGAAAAAAATATTAATCTTAAAATATGGAGGTTATTTTTATTTACAACTGTCCTAAATTGGGATCATGATTTTTTATTAATATATAAAATATCAATATATGGAGTAATTAGGGATTTTCGCATTAACAGTATTCTAACTAACTTAACGGGTTAGAAGGGGTATGGTTAGTATTTCGAGGGGCATATACAAGAACTCCCTTCTTTTACATACCACCCATATTGTTTGACCGATCAGTACAACTCGTACTGGCAGACCAACTTGTACAATCACCATCAAACTCTGGACTTCCCAAAAAAGAAAAATTAAGACGTCTTAGCACCACTGGTTCATTAGCCTATCTGATCCCAACAAGCCAGTAAGCATGCATAGAATAGAGAATAAGAGCTCCATTTTTAACAAGACTAAGAAGCGAACATGTTCAAATCAAATGTGCTCAACCCATACTGGTTGTAACATTGATTAAGTAGATTTTACTATTGATCGAGTGGATACTGATTGGGTGGTTATGATCTTATCAAAAAAAAAAAAAAAAACTACATTGATTAATCATGGAAAAATTAAGAGAAACTAAAAATCCATACACATGGTTCTAATCTTATCAACTAACTTTGAACATTAATTGATTAATTGAGTGGATCTTACAATCGATAATTCTTTTTTGTTCTAAAATTAAAATGATTATACGATTCCATAATTGAATATTTATGTTTTTTCTGAATGCACTGCTTCCATGATCGATTAATGAAATCTATTAAAAATAATATTCACGAAATATGGAAGTTTCGGACAACAGTCGACGACCACATATCTGTTTGGATTTTTATTATATTTTTAATCCATCTACTCGATTGTAGTATTAACGCGAGAAAAAACCCTAAAAAAATAAACAAGAGATGATACAGTTGACTTGACTTTTTAGGGTCGCATGTAGCCCCTTTAAATTTGAAAGTAAAATTATTGTTGGTTGCATTTAGCCCAAACAAGGGTTGTATTTGGTCACTATCAAAATAAGTTTCGAGATTATCTGAATCTGAATGTAGAAAGTCGTGACCAATTCCGAGAGGCACATGTCTAAAGCTGGTAAACAAGCTCAAAACCCGCAAGTTGGCCCGGATCGGCCCGTAAAAACACGTACCCGGCTTGGCTGGTTTCTAAACAAGCCGGGTTCGGGTTGGAAAACTGCTGACCCGTTGATAAACGGGTTAACCCGGCCCGAACCGTGAAACCCGCAGGTCCACCCGTTAACCCGCAGTTTCCATATTACGCCGCGTGTCCCACCGAATCTGATCCACTCCCTCTGTATAACGTGTGTTACTTACGTGTCCCCCCTCAAATAAAAAAGAAAACCCTAGCGGTAGCTTACCTACTAGCCTTTTCTTTCTTCTTCTTCCTTCTTCTTCCTTCTTTTCGTCTTCCTTCCCTGACGGACAAAGTAATAACTTAGTGTTAATTTTTTTTTTGCTCAATAAGAAATTGGTGGCGCTGCTTAAGAAATCAGGGATGAAGGTCGTGATACGAAGAACAAAATAAGAAATTGGTAATAAGGATTAAGGTAGGAGATGCTGCTATCAAGGGTTTGAGATTCACATCAAGGAGAAGAATGAAATTACGGTTCGATATTTGAGGGATGAATCTGTTATTGTTTATGTTGAATCCCTGATTGAATTTTTTGTTGAAATTGAATGGATCCTGGTAGAGATTGAATTATTGGTTTTCTTTTGGTTTTCTTTTAATTTAAAATTTTAGAGATTGAAACTGTGCAAGAGGCTTATGAATCTATGATCGAGGATAATTTCTATTTGTATGTGGTTGAGCTGTGGCAAGGGTTTCGATGTCTCTATGATTTTTTTATAGAGATTGAGATGCTGGTAATGAACCTGTAAAATTAATTGTGGTGGTTTAATTGAATGGTGCTTATGAGGAAATCTGTTAGAGTTGTAATGGGTCTGTCATCTCATCTGTGTTTGATTTTGTATGTTGAAATTGAATTGAATGCATCTGTGGTTGGTTTTTGTGTTGATTAGAAATTTGAAGATGGTCAAAGCTTAAACAGGACCATAAATTAACTTAATTAAGTTTTAATTTCAACATTAATTAAACGAGCGGGCAAACCCGTGAACCCGCAAGCTTAACCCGTTACGGGCGCGGGTTGAAGAAATGACCACCCGTGAAGAATTTAAACCCGTGGGTTTCGACCCGTGTTAACCCGAACCCGTGTAACCCGTAATGGGCCAGCCCCGACCCGCCCGTTTGCCACCTCTAGGCACATCAACCATTATCAAGTGAAAACTACATATCATATCAATGTTCTGGGACGCTATTGCGTCGAGTTTCTACCCACAAAACGCCCGTGTGCAAGTTTGTGGGTGCTGGTTCGATTCATAAACCTCAACACACACATATTCGGTGCTAGTTAAAATTGCTTAGTCCAGTTGATCGAACTGCCGCAATCCTTTTTCGTATAATTACTAAAGTCCAGTTGATCGAACTGATGTAGTCCGGTTCTCATCAAAACTGTTTCGATACAGTTTTTCTCAGCAACTGCTTCATTCCAGTTTTACTTATGACTGTTACATTTTAGCTGATCGTAGCTACTGAAATACAGTTCCATGGCAACTATCTGTAATCCAATTTTGATTCAACTGGTGCATTCCAGTACACGCAGACAAATCTAATAGCTGAATCAAGCCGAGACGCTAAGTAAACTACACTAGTCATCGCCGCTGGAAAACATCAACATAGCCAGTGGACATCCTAATCACTTCATAAACGAAGTCGCAATAACACTTTTAATATGGTATGTATACAATTTACTTTTGTTTAATGAGACACCTAAAATGTGGCGAGCATTTTCTCACGGGGAGATGCACACATTTCAGTTTCGCGCGAATCTGGAATAGTGGGATTGGCCCCCTGCGCGAATTCCGGATAGCAGACATCTTCAAAATTTCATGCGCGAGCAATATGAAACAAGGCAGTGCACCCTTGTGCGAGCATTGAGCACCATGACAATCACTATCTTCTGGGGGAGAGTTGCATATCATTTCAACGTGACTGACTATCATTTGGGGGCGAGATATGTAACACCTCATGGTCTAAAATAACTCTTTTGGGGCGAGCTGTGTAACACTCCATACGCTAGGGGGCGAATTACATAACAACTAATTGCAATGCGGAATTCAGCTTCTGAAAATCGGAACTTCAGGTAACCCAAACTTCTTAATCCTCCAACGAGTTAAAGGATTAAGAGGGGGCGAGCATACACCCTAATATTTTGACGCAATTATTACAAGCAGTAATGCTAAACTGCTACATTTAAGTTGATCAAATATTTGTAGTCCTGTTCAAAAGCAACTATTGCACTTAGTTGGACGCAACTGTTGTATTCCAGTTTTTCTCATCAATTATGTACTCAGTTGGACGCAACTGATGCAGTCTGGTTGCACTCAGTTGGACGCAACTGATGCAGTAAAGTTTTGCTCATCAATTCGGTACTCCGTTGGACGCAACTGATGCAATATGGTTTTATTTGTAACTGTTATACCTATGTTTATCGAATTGTTTAAGTCCAGTTCTTCAGCAATTGATGCAGTCCATCTGATCGCGGATAATGAAGCCCATCTTTGGTCGTCGCCTGCTGTGCATTTGATCGTAGGTGTTGCAGTGTAACTTTTCTCGTTGCCGTTGTATTCCAGTTGATCAAAGCTGTTGCAGTTCATCTATGCTCGCATATCCTGCAGTCCAGCTGATCGCAGTTGCTGCAGTGCATCTTCGCTCGCCGTTACTGCAGTTCAGCTGATCGAATCTACTGCAGTCCATCTATGTTCGCAGCTCCTGCAGTCCAGCTGATCACATCTGCTGCAGTGTATCTTTGCTCGTTGCTACTGCATTCCAGCTGATCGAACCTGCTGCAGTCCAGCTATAATTCTCAGATCCTGCAGTCCAGCTGACCACCGATGCTGCAGTACAAATTTGCTCGTCGCTGCTGCATTTTGCAGTCCAGCTCTGTCCGCAGCTCCTGCAGTGTAACTATGTTCATAGCTCCTACAATCCAGCTGATCGCAGCTGCTGCAGACCAGCTTCACTCAATGTTGTTATCGGCCAGTTTTTCTTATTACTGTAGAGGATATTTTTTTGTGGCCGACGCAGTCCAGTTCACCACAACCACTGCTATCTAGTTCTACAACAACTATTGAGATCTAGCCGACATCGTTGCTGCTATCCTGATTCATATAACTATTGAAGACATATAAAGATCAACGTCATATCCAGTAGCACAAACAAGACCATTGGAGGTCCAACAACACACAAAGTCTGTTAGAGCATCTGCAGCGGTACGACCAAAACCAAAGACTAAAAAAAAGACCATATATGGGTTTAGTACCTTGAGTGACGTAGTGGTGGGCGAGTAAATTTGGTCGAGCGTTGGTAAAGATTACGCTCGGTGTGGGGCGTTGGTAAAGCTTACGCTCGGTGTGGGGCGCTGATATAGTTTACGCGGTGGGGCGTTGGTAAAGATTACGCCTGGAGAAGGGGCGTTTGTATAGTTAACGCCTGATGGTTTTTTTCTACTATTCACGAAATTAAAAAAAAAAAAAAAAAACTATATGGGGCGGGGGTATAGTTCCCGCCCGAAACATATCAAAATAAAAAAAAAAGTATGGGGCGTTTGTATAGTTAACGCCCCATCGTAAATGATTTAATAAAAAAAATATGGGCGGGGACTTTATAAACGCTCGGTGTGGGCGTGAACTTCAGCTGCGCTTGGTGTGGGCGTTAACTTCACTGCGCTCGGTGTGGGGCGTTAACTTCAAAAGCGCTTGGTGTGGGGCGTAAAGTTTATCAACGCCATCTATATTTGGGTTTGGTCTTGGTCGCAGACCAAATTTGGTCTGGAAATTTGGTATGGTCTTCGATTTAGTCTTTACTCCGTCCCACTACGTCTCTGCTGCAGACCAAATTTTTACTCTTGGTCGTCCACTGCAGACGCTCTTAGAATCTCAACTACTAAAGGATCACACCCTTTCGCTCGCAACTACCGCGACTCAGTCTGTAATTGACATCAGCTTAATACTAATAGCTACTACTACCTAGTTTGGTCAGAAATTACTGACTGTCAGCAAATTCAAATTTTGTTTACAAAAATAGCTCACACAGATTCCAGCTGAGTGATGTCAAGCAACAGTTACTATTCAAGTTCTATGCAACTACCGCAGTTTAATTTTATATCAACAATTATAGCTCACTTTCAACACTCCGCTCCAGCATCATGCTTCCGTTGCAGACCAGATCATCCTTCAGTCCTGTTTGTTTTTCATACAATAATGGTTCATACTCAACTGTTTCCCGCCAAACACAATATCCTCACTTGGGGGCGACTTTGATTACGATTTCCACAATCAACGAAGGCAATTTTATTTTCGCTTCAACAACAGAAATTTATTCTTGGGGGCGTCTTGACTTCCGCAAACAACAAGAGAAGGTTGCCTCAACATCAATAATCCACACTTTGGGGCGAGTTTTGTCATTGACAAAGGAAAACGAAAATTTCTTAACCCCCAACAAGTTGGAGGTTAAGAGAGGGAGATATTTTTACCATAAGTAAAAATGCAACATAATGGGCCAAATTGGTACTTGAGTCAACTATTGGCCCTCATCCAAGCCCGCTAACCAGTCAACCGAAGCATCCCACCAGCCTGCCCAGTACTACATAAAGTCAACGCCCGGTCAATGGTCAACGATAAAAGTCAACGCTCGGTGAACGGTCAAAGTCAACCATCAGTCAATGTTAAGGCCGTGTTGCCGATGATGCTTCCATGCAGTTTGCATCCATGTTGCCGATGGTGCTGCCATAGAAACATGAATGAGCAGTTTCATGCAGAATTTATCATGGAGACATAAATGTGCAGTTTCATGCAGAAATCATCATGGAGGCATCAATGTGCAGTTAATGCCATTTAAATTTATATTGAAATTAGGAATTCAACTATATAAATAGGGAGCTAGCAAAGAAAAATGGGGAGGAGCTGGTAGAGAAAAAATAACATGTAATTCTATTATCAATAAAATCACTCCCCCCGTGGACGTAGGAAAACCATGCCGAACCACGTTAAACCCGTGTGTCTATCATTTTTGATTCTTTCTTGCTATTAGCCCTGTATTCATCAACTATATCAAAATCATCGTGTTTAGTGCCTGGAAATATTTCTGGGTGTAAACAAGCATTTAGATGAACCTTAACATTCCTTCAAAAATTGTTCACCAATCCTTTTTTTTTTTTTTCGGTATACAGTGTTTTGGGTGTTCTTGTTTCTTTTCCATAAAAGTGGAAAGTCTTATATATTGATAGAATCGACCGATTGGAAATCGAGATTGTTACATAGGTGATCACGTATCATATTACAATTATCAAGTCCTAAAAAGCCCTGCCAATTCTTGACTGAAATTGCCATCATTTTTAACTATTAAAACCATCCATGAATCACTGAAGAGCAAATCATTAGCAGATGAATGCTAAGGGGACGGGTTGGTTTCAAACAAAACAAATCTACACTCTGCAAAAAAGCAGCAACGGATCTTTGAGAAAATCTGGCCAAGGTTTTTTTCATAAAACCAAGGATTGTTAGTCTCTTTGGTAAAACAGAAGCAGTAATAGTAAACTAGATAATAGTAATACGGGTCATCAGGATCAGTCTGAATAGGTAAGAGTCTGTCTGAATCAGCATTGAAGTCTTGGTGTCTTTTGATGTTGTTGTTGAAGGAATCTTTGATGTTGTTGCTAACAAAATATCTGCTGAAAATGATTTATTTTCTATGGCTGCCGAAGAACTTGATATACTGGAAAGCATAAAATTTATAAGAACTTCACAAACTTGATGAAACAATTCCAACCCTTGTCTAGAAACACCACTTCAAACAAGAAGATTTGCAACATTTGAAAATACAACAAGAAATCAAAGTTCTCAAACAGAGAAACCCAAAGAAGAACTGAAAATACATAAATCAAACTAGAAATCAAGCAAGAACTAAATAAAATTACAGATACATTCATAAATAAAAGGAAGAACAAAGATCTGAGATGATCCGTTTACTCATATTCACTCGTAAAAAGAGAAAGTCTGAGCAAATAAGCTCAAGAGGCTGCTAGGGTTTTAGTTTCTTTTATGAGGGAGGCGAGAGAAACGGGTCCTGTACCCTTCCATGTGACAGTATTAGTGAGCCCAACATTCGATTTGAACATGCATTTCTAAATCTTATAAAAATAAAAGCAAAATTTGTTGCAAAACAAAAAGCGCAGCAATAAGATCAATGTGGTGCTCATTTGCGGAGATCTTACATCTTCATTGAAACCATGTGTCCTTCACTAAAACTTCGCAGTGATAAAACCACCTGTCATTCTTAACAGACCGCTAAATGTAGATTCTACATAAATTGCTTCTACACATATATGGTAGGTCCCGCCCGTCAGGGGATTAACATGGGCTACCATGTTAATCCCTACAATGAAGAGACATGTGAGAGAAAGGTTTTGATGGATGTTTTCTCATAGTCTTTTTATGGGGTCTTTTAAGACCCCTAATATTGGCAAACATCTCCGTCCATAGAAAGCTAGGATTATCTCAAGCGGGGCCCTTTTTTTATGGACAATCAACATACACTACACTAAATTCAAGGATTAGTAACTAGATTTCGCAACAACTTCGCCTCTGTTGCGAATTTTCAGTTGCGAAATTTATTACGAATTTTTCGCAACAGTCGGACTTAGTTACAAAACTCACATTTGTTCATTTTTGTTACGATTCGCAACCGATTGGAGTTGTACGCGTGCGAATCGGGAGTGTGGCAGTCAACACTTTTTGGCTAACTCACTATTCAGCCCATTCAGATACTTGAGAAAGCTGACTCAGTTCTCTATCTCTTTCATTATCGGAAACAACCATTCTCCATATCATTCTCTTATTTCTCTCTCGTTCTCCCTGCATAATTTCCCTCTTTCTATTACTACCAACATCGTTATCATCTTCATCAGAACCAAACCTTCATTGTCGTGGAAGAAGAAAGGTATCCTCATTACCAGGAGACGAGCTGTTTCTCCATTTTTATTTCACTTTTATGAAGTAAACCCTAGATTCAAAATTTTTTTTCTTCAACCAAAAAATCCTTAACCCAATTCTAATCTAAGTTGGGAGATGCTCACCATGTTATAATTTGGATTACCCATAGCATGTTTTTTTCTCAAATCATCTACAATTTACAAATTTTCGACCTAATGAGGGAAATCAGAGTTAATTGATTGCAAGTGTTTTTTTTTATTCCGTGGGTGTTGTTGGCACGATATTTCCCCTAAAAATTCCTTCCTTTTTTCAGAAGATTTCTTTAAAAACCCACTTGGAGAGTCATTAACTCTTTCAGGTAATTTTAGGGTTTTTTTTCCCTTCAAATGTAAGCCAAATCCTTGTTTTGATTTATTATTTTTTTCTTTTCAATTAGATATAAATGCAATCTATGATTTGTTTGATTTTACGGCATTAATGTCAAATTGATGGTAAAGATGTCTTAATTTTATTTTAGTTGATGGTAAAAAAATTTATTGTTGTATAATCAATGCTAAAGATTTGATTTTTGTTGTAAATGAATGTGACCAGAAGATGTCAATGACTACTACCTTGAAAGCTTGGAGGGAAATGATGTATGATGTGGCTAATTTTTTATTTGTGATGCAAGGGAGAGATATGATAGGTAGAGAAAGAACCGGTACATGGATAAAATCATGAAATTTAATGAGGCATATGGGTATGTTGTGTTTTTTTTATCTTGGTTAACTTCCGTTGTTGTGGAACATTTGATTGGTGATGAGGATAAATGTCTATTGTGGTTTGGAAATTCGCCTTTCTGTAGATAGATAAATGTTTATTGTGTTTTGGTTGGTCCAGAACCAGGATAAGATGATCAAGTTAGGCAGGCTCTCTGAATCCTACAAGGGAATTGGAGAGTGTTTTGGACGAATAATCAAGGGTTGGATCATATGTGTTGTCAATACAAAGAGTAAAAGGAGGAAGATTTCATCTACTAAATTTATGAGGTTTAATCTCAATCTCAGTCAAGTACTCAAGTTCAATTTGGATTATTTAATCTTTTATATTATGCTTTTGTGATACTATTTAACTTCAGTAGTTGTAGTGATTTAGTTTTATGTATGAAATGACTCAAAAGAAATGTTTACTGTTTTGCAAATTTAATGATGGGTTTGTCCGAGTAGCTCCATAAATCTATATGGTGACTGTTTATGACATCTAAGATTGTTAACCCCGTATAAAAATGATAGATTCTTGTCTCCCAATCACTGGTTTGCTAAGAATCTTAAGATTATGTCTACGTTCAGCACATGTAGAAGGTTTGACCTTAATTTCTTAAATCCTGTTAAGACTAACAGTGCTTTTGAAACCCAACTTGTGAAATATGAGTTTTTGTTCTTGGTACTTTAAATTGTTATTACAATAGTAAAGGGTTACATTTTTAGAATATGCTTAAACAATTACGTCTTCCGGTTGAAATGTCAAATTTGTACTCCATGTAGGATTGCTTTGTGCCGGTAAATGCAAATTCAGTGTTTGCAGTCATAATTTGGTTGATTTTGTTCTATTGAACTTGTGGGGTATAAAGTACAAAGTTAACTTTGTATATTTTGAATTTTTAGTAGTCCTGTTAATAAGGATGAAGGACCTTTGATGTTGATCAACATATTAAGAACAGTTTCAATATGCCTATATCAATATAATAAAATTAATGGTTTGATGTATAATTGATAGGTGGATAATTAGTGTAGGCTTAGCTGTTACGTATGGTATCTTTCTTAATCTAAATTTGATTGTTCTACAGTTGATCATAGTCTGGGTGTCCGAACTAAAATCTGATCTTTTTTTAATTTAATTTTTTTTTTTTTAAACATTCTAAATTAAGGTTTAAATTACACAGAGCTCTTGGTTGGTAACCTAGCAACAAGCTGGGCACCAACACCTCTTTGAATAGTAACACCTAAACGATAAAAAATAAAGCTACCAAAACCACTACTAGCGTCATTACTGACTAAACAGTTCCTCAAACGCTTAAAAAAAATCAGAGTGTCCTCACCAAGCTCTCCCAAGGTGGTGAAGGCAAGCACGCCCAAACCATATCCATGTGCCGCACACTTATCTAAGTATTTGGCCCGCTTTCGAGAAGCCGCAGCCGAGATAGCCTTGCCAGGAGCGAAAGAACGGATGCCATCACCAGTGAAAGGAGAGACACCTGTAACATCCATACAAACATCTTGCCCATTTTCCCAGTTGAGGACGAGAATATCAGCAGGTTTCAGATCTTTGCCATCATCCGACTGAAGACCCAGAGAAACCTCCTTGCGCGCAGGCACATTGGATTTGTAACAAATGTCAACTACAGAGTCACGAACCACATCATGGCGAAATTTGTAATCAATTATGGGAATCTTTTGCTCGGCTTCTTCGACTACCTCAGGATTTGTGGGGAATACATACTCCGACGGAATTGATTCAGTCAAGTCCTTGACAGTTGTACCCATAATCGATCTAGTATGGATGGAAAACCTCAAGACCAGTGAACTAATTAAGTGAGAAAAAAAGAAAGATTGAGTGGTGGATATTCAAAACCGAAAATGGGTCATTTGTCCAAAATATTTTAAAACACGGTTCAAATGGACAAGTAAAAAAATTTATGGGTGAAATAGACAAAAAAAAATAGCAAGGATGAAACTGGATGCACCCCGTGTAAAATAAAAATAAGAAAAAATATTTGAAAATGGCCAGGATGAAACTGGTTACATCCTGCCTATTTTTAAATTTTTGTCAATTTAAACAGTATCTAAATCTAACTGTCCATTTCACCCAGAAAATTTTGAATTTGGTCTTTTTAACCAATTTTGTGTATTCAAAACAGATAAGAAGTTAAATTTATAGTCGTACGAGTCAGTAGATGCTTCTCCAAGAATCTAGATAATGGTTTCTGAAAAAATCTATTCTTGATAAGGTGACACTAAAGCTCTCCTTTCTTATCAATGATGTGTATGCCCTCGTTGAATTAGTGGCATCTCTCAATGAACCAGCCAAATGATTCAAACTTTTGTCGGGCCTTAATCAAGAGCCACAACTACTATGAATTATAGATATCCACAATTATTGATAAACCTTAAGATCAGTGAACTATGATAGAAACAGAGAGTGAGTTGTCGTGTCCAAAATAGATACGTAAGAAGTTGAAAATAAAGTTACTGTGGTATGAGCATGCATGTGCCTCTCTTATAGAGTCGTAAAAATATCAGTTTCTTAATAAAACCTGTACTTGTTGATAAGGTAAGAGTAAATTGTCAACTGAGTGTGATATCTCAAGTACGTGAAAAATACTAGGACATGAGTTAACTTTTTACTATACAAATTTATTACAATGGGCGTCAAATATCTAATACGAATTAATACTTGTGATATCAATACCAATCGACCTTCAATTGTGCCCATATCTAGCAACATAATCTTCACTATGATGGGCGCAATATGTTTTATAGGAGCAGAAAGAAATCAAAAGATGAAATAGAAGAAATCAGATAAGAGAATATAAGAGGAAAAGAACAATAACTCACGTAGAAAAGAAGAACACAGATGTGAGAAACATATTCATATAGTGGACTTTAGATAACAGCAATCACACATATCGTACAGAGCACGCATTTATTTTTTGCTCGATTGACAAAGCACACAGTCAAAAGAAGCAAACCACACAACATAATTATAAAAGCCATGCTAATCATAATTGACTTCGCAAACCACACAAGTAACGGCAATGCTCCACCATCTACAAGTGATGCTTTTTTCCAAGAGCTTGCAATTGCCTTGCTGATACTAGTACTCCTTAAGTTACGTAAGTTTCAGTTGAGGGTCCATTTGTC
>JAJJWX010005043.1:0-16478 GCA_023529315.1 Papaver bracteatum | reverse complement strand
CTCTCTCTACACTGTAGACATTCAAAAAGCTACAGGGTGTTTGGATCTCGATTTCTCTCGATCTCGACAGCAAAGAGCTCGATTACTCAGGAATTCATGTCTTAGGTGGGCTTTATAGGTGGTGAGGATTCCAGGTATGTATTAGAGCTTCAATTAGAGTCGAATTGAAATCTTTTGTTGTGAATCAACTTGAGAATGGTATTATATTTGGTACAATGAGGGGTGATATGGGTTTGATGAGGGGTGATATGGGTTTGATGATGAAAATTCAGGTAACAATAAACTGAGCAAAAGGTGTTTGTGTTTCGGCTTAAATGATGGTGTTTATGTGATTGTGCTTTAGTGTTTGTGTTTGGAGGGTACAGGATTTTTAGCTTGTTGAAATGAGTCACACTAGTGGTTCTTATAAATCATAATTGGTTTTATCGATTTCGTGAAAAGTCCTTGTTCTCATGGAGAGACAAAAGGGCAAAACCACTCTACATCGACGTAAAGATTTTCGTGATGTCAATGGAGGTGCTGGGTAACTCGAAGGGGATCAGATTAGAAGAAAAGAAGCGTGAGGATTTTCATCATGGTTACATTTTTTCAGAGAGTATGGTGTTTTGGTTAGTGGATGTGATGAAGTAAGCTATGGACTATCACCTGTGAGAAGAGAAGGTGGCCAAGAAGAGAGGGAGAAGCTGCATTCTGGGAGAGGTCAAGGAAAATGAGGCGGGAAATACTTGAGAGTCTCAAGAACTTGCAGAGGAGATGGTCCAAGATCATATGCGATTTGTATTCTTGCGGTGATACATGCTATTACCGGGGTGTCATGTATAAGGAGATTATGAGATGCTTGGAGGAAAACAAAATGTTGAGAAAAAATGTTCAAAAATCCCACACATTTCTGAATTTGCAAACACTCTCCTTAAAGCAATGGTGAAGGAGACATTTTATAGAGGATGATTAAGTTAAATGGCATTGTAAGATGGCAAAGAGTGGCTAGGAAATTTTAAAACAGATGCAATGGGATTCCTTTCTTGATTTGGAAATCATTGATGAACAGTCCGCTTACATTGATTTAATCAAGGACTACTGGCTGGATCTTTGGAGGCCGAAGAAGATAATTGTGGATGAATCAAAGGTTACAATATCACAAAGAGGAAGTCTAACCAAGAAGCGGTTGTCGACAATGACAAGGTCTTAAAGACTGGAGGGAAGAAGGATGTAGCTATTCCAATTCAAGCTATGTCACGGTATGGGAAAATGGTTAAAAATAAGAGGTATATCACACCAACCCTGGAGTTTTAGCTTGTTCAGATCTATTGGTAATTCGTTAGGAGGTTTTCCGAGGTGGATGATAGCACGTTAAGAAAGGAAAATTTGAATTTCTTCAAATCTCGGTGAAAGGAGATTTCTCTGAAATACCGGCGGTTCTCATGGTGGAAGAAGGAGCCCAGACTTGGGCGCTTTATTGAATGGGATTATCATTTTGTCCCTAAGAATAAGGCTTCGTTTGGGGAGTTCAACATTATTATTAGAATTTGAAACTATGCAGAATATGTCAAACCTAAAGGAGAAATCTTATGCAAACTCAGTGAGCAAAATCGTTAACAAATGGAGGACGGCACTCACGACATGACTAAGGAGGTGGTAACCACTCAAAATGAGACTCTCAGATTAGATGGGACTCGAGGGGAGAAATACTCGTTACTTTGTGAGAATGAAAACGAAGACTCTAGAACGGTGGAGAGTGGGAGTGGAGATGCAGAACTCAATTCTCAGTTCAAGATGAAAACTCAAACTAACAATAAGTTGCAATCATTAGATGACAATGGAGTTCCCACTTTTACTAGGTTGAAACTAATTGATAGATATTAGCAGCCGAAGTTACTGGGTGTTTGAAGGTGGTGGGATGTGTGGTACCCAAACTCTCAGTCAATCAATACACGACGACGATATTGGTTCTGCGTTTTCTCCGATACTAATGAGCAAAATGAAGGCGGGCTCCTGCTATGACAACAGAGAACACTAAAACGTTGGATTATGTAAACAATCGCTTTCTTCCTCGTGTAGTCCCGACGACCCGCAAATGGTGGTGCATGAAAATCCAATGCCGGAAGAAGTATCTCGATAATGATATGGTGGCACACCACCGCGCCATTGCAAATTAATAATCCAAAAGATCTTTTTAATGTTATGGAGGATCGATAGTAATAAATCTGGGAAACTTACAAGAAATTGACATTGACTCAAATGAGGTAATATTCTCCACCTCTAAGTTGGTCTTTGAGTTATGTTGCAATCTCTGGTATTGAGAATAAAGATGAGAAGAGGCTAAGGAGGTTATCGAAGAAATTGCTCAAATATGGGACAGATACAAAGCATTGGCATAAGGCAAAAAGGTTCAAGATAGTTGTGACACAACTTTCTCAAGTGACACTCAGGAGAATGGAGACGATTCGGAAGAGGTGAACTCAAGGGAAGATTTCGCTGGCCGATGGGGTCTAAAATAATCAACTGAACTTAAGGGGTTGAATGCATACAATAAACAGATTGCATTGAGAGACTTAATCTTTCTTCACAAATGTTTGGCATGTGGTATTCAAGAAACAAAGCCGCAAAGTATTTCTAGCCGGTTTGTTCGCAGCGTGGTATGATGCGGACTTTGAGTGGGAGTATTTACCTTCACAAGGAAGGAATGGGAACAAATGGAGGACTCGTTATCTATTTGGGATAACTCCTCTTTGGAATTGCTTGATAAGAGGATGGGTGTGAACTCAATTTCATGCCTCTTAAGATTCAGTGGATACGGGTTTCAAGTTTATTCTTACGAATGCTTACTCACCGTACATTATAACGAAAGAGAAGCTTTTTGGAGAGACGCAGCAGAGATAAGACAATGGTCGGACGAGGCTTGGTGTTTTTTCGGGGATCTAAATGCGGTCAGGAGCGATGCTGAAAGAAATAGAAGTGGAGGAGATACAAGAAACATGAGTTTCCTGAATGATTTCATCATGGAGCAAGAGTTGGTGGACCTCCCATTAAATGGAGGAGCTTATACGTGGAGCAATAAACAGGATGATCCCTTGCTTTGCAGGCTGGATAGATTCATGGTTTGTACTTCTTTTGATGCCAAATTTTCGTCAAGAACTCAAACAAAATCTGCCGTAAGAACGTTATCTCGATCATAATGGTATTATTTTGGAATTATTCTTCCTAAAAGTCGAATAAGTTTCAAAATAGAGAATCACTCAAGTAAAGCATCCAGATTTCGCCAAACTTGTGGAAATTTGGTGGAAGAATATGGTTTTTCTGGGACTCCGATTACATTTTGTTTAGAAAACTTCAAAACTTGAAATTTTTTATCAAAAAGTGGAGCACAGACACTTTCGGAATGTGCTAAAACAAGAAGATGAATTAACGGGAAGATTAACACTCTGAACTTGGTCAAGAATCTAATAGTCTAACCGTCGCTCGATAGAAGAAAGGGCTACTTGGCTTTTGAATTTGAACACAAAGAAGGTAACAAGAGCGAGAATGGCACATCAGCGAGCAAAGGTGAATGGTTTCAAAGAAGGTGATAAAAATACAAAATTCTTCCACAAAATGGCAAATGCGAAGAAAGAAGGAACTGCATTACGGGTTAAGGTGTAAGGGGGTGGAGAGATGTGTTTAACCAGGAGGTAATTAAGGAAGAGATACAAAATTATTATACAAACTTGTTTATCAAGCTACTACTACAAGAAACCCCTTCTTTTGAAAATTTGAACTTCAAGAAAATTGAAGAAGGTATGCAGACTTGGTTGGAGAGACCGTTTGAGGAGGATGAAATTTTTGAAGCTATTAAGAATTGTAAGCAAACAAAGCACCGGGGCCAGATGGCTATAATCTAGAGTTTTACAAAATTTGTTGGAGTTTTCTTAAACATGACGCTAAAGATGCAATTAATGAATTCCATGGAAAAGAAAAACTAGATTGGAGACTGAATATGGCCTTCTTGAAGTTGATACCGAAAAAAGAAGATTCAGCTACCTAGTAAAGGATTTCGCACCCTTGAGCTTGATTAGCAAATTCTATAAAATTATCTCCAAGATGTCGGAAAGATTGAAGTGGGTGATGCCTCAATCGATTTCCACTCAAGCCAGGAGCATTCATGAAGAATAAACAAATCTTGGATGGCATCTTGATAGCTTAACTAATGCATTGATAGTAGATTACAGCAAAAGAAGCCGTGAATTCTTTGTAAATTAGATATGGAAAAAGCATTTGACAAGGTCAATTGGCCTTCTCTATTTACTATTCTAAGGAAGAACGGCTTTTGGAGAGAAGTGGATTAATTGGATTGGTTGGTCTGCGTCTGACGCGCAATTCTCAATCCCGGTGAATGGGCATCAACAAATATTATTAAGCCTTCTCAAGGGATTAGACAAGGTGACCCATTGTCACCTTTTCTGTTTCTTTTGGTGGTAGAAGTTCTTTCAATGCTCCCGACGATGCGGTGAAAGATAACAAAATTGGTGGTTTCCAAGTAGCACAGGTGGAATCGCGATTTCTCACCTGCAGTTTGCGGATGATACAATCATTTTGCTAAATGCTTCGAAACTGGAGGTAAGAAGACTTCTAATTATCTTGGTGTTATTTGAACTGTTAACTGGTTTAAAGTCAACTGAGAAGAGCTCCATGACGAGCATATGTGCACATGGTGTGGTGCAAGAGCTAGCTATGGAATTGGGGTGTAGGCCGGATGATCTCCCATTACGTATTTGGGAGTACCAATTGGTGATAATAAGAGAAACGCACAATTTGGGAGGTGGTAATTCAGAGGATGAAAAATAAATTGGCACCATGGAAAAGAAAATTCCTTAACAAGGCAGAAGGGTAACTTTAATAAAAAGTTCTTCGCAGAGCATAGCAATCTACTTCCTATCTCGTTTTTTATCTTCCTGTCAAAGGAGAAGAAGTCGAATACTATAATGAGAAGATTTCTTTGGGGGGAAGATGATGACAAGAGGAAGATGAGTTGGGTCTCATGGGAAAAAATATGTAAATCAAGGAGGAAGGGAAGGTTAGGAATAAGAAACCTAAGACAGCTTAACAGATCTTTCCGGCAAAGTGGCATGGGAGATATGAGAAAAAACTACACATGGGGAGACAAATCATGTGAGAAAACTAATGCTGATCGGGTATGCATGGTTCCTATCTGAGACTAGAGAAGCAACAAAAAGAAGTATGTGTTCGATATTCTTAAAGCAAACAAAGATTTCTATGAAGTCGTTAACATCGGTGTGAAGAATGGAAGAAGTGTGAGATTTTGGCATGATCGGTGGTCTTATAAAGGGGCTCTAAAGGATAAATATCCAAGATTATATAAAATAAGCAGGCAGAAGTTCAACACAGTGGCCCAGATGAAAGAAAACTCTTGGAATTTCAATTTCTCAAGAGCCTTAGACCCGGCGGAAAGCATTGATCTTCTTGAGATCAAACACGACTTGAGGAACATTGGGCTGTCTACAGATGAGGAAGATGTAATTGATGGCTTGTGTACAGCTAAGGCTCTTTATAACAAGCTGGATGATGTGGAAGAAAATTGGATGTATGAGAAGACAGTGACAAGCAATTGTGTTCCACCTAAAGCGACGTTCCTAATGTGGGCTGCTATGCAAGTTTCGATTCCGACTAGAGACATGTTGAGGCAAAGGAGGGTAACTAATAATTCAAGAACTGTGTATTTTGCAATTTAAACGTAGAAACTCAAGACCATCTTTTCTTGCATTGTAGCAAGGGCAAAGGGGGGTGGGATACTTTTCTAAATTCTTTGAAGGTGACATGGGTCTTCAATGAAGACTTAAGGAGTCTGATGCAAAGTCATATGAATAGCCTTCCAAAGAGATTAAGAAGGGTTTGGCACCTAATTCCTTTTGCAATTTGGTCGGAACCGTGGTTGGAAAGAAATCGCAGAGTTCATGGCGGAAGAATGAGAACTAAGGTTGAGTTGGAGTATGCGGTTAAGCTAGATATTTGCTTATGGAGTTCGGAAAGCGGAAGTTTTTAATGGTGTATCTATGAACCAAATTCTGTTTCAAAGGATGAGATTATGCAGATGAGATAGATATCTTGTATTAGTCTTTTTGGGTTTAGGAATCTCTACACTCCTCTGTAAATATTTTCTACCTCTTTTTTCTTAATATATACCCTTTTCACTTCAAAAAAAAACGGGCGGCTCTCTATAATATTAATAATAATCTGTCTGAAGTGAAAGAATAATCCGCATGTGCGCTTCTTCTTTTCCGTTGTACTGCTCTTTTTGTTTTTGATTAAATTTTTATTTTATTTTGTTTTGAAGCATTACGCGTGGTTAACGAGTCCCCAACCAAACCAAAAAGGGAAAAACAAAAACAAACCAAGAACCTAACTACGGTAGTACACTTTCAAACTCTTATCCACCGAAATAATGGTAAGCAGCTTTTCAGTAAAATTACCCAACTCCAAATGTGAGATTTCCTAATAATGCTTCAAACAAAAATCAATAATAAAATGACATTATCGTATAGAGAAAGAGAAAGGATTATCCATTAGTCAATGCATCCCAAAGTACTGTATCAGAGACGGGACCTACAGGTAGTCTTGCTCAATGCATCACAACGAAACTATCAGATATCAAGGGATTATAGACAACGAAACTATATCAAGGTATTATAGACATAAATTTGTATATAACAAGTTAATTAGTGTTTAGCTCCTAAGTTTTGGTACGTCTTTGAGTTAGGGTGGCAAGTCCATTTTATAGTTTGGGTCGTTCACTCGTTAGTCAACTTAGTCAATTGGTCAAATAGTTAGTGTAACCCGACGTCCGTCAATTTCCGTGAATTAACTTATTTACGCAGTTTGACACTTGGTTAAATGTTGCACACACGTGCACACTTAAAAATCATGTGCTATCACTAAAATAATTTACAGTCCAAATTGTTCCAATATGTGTGGCCGACACCTATTCCAATCCTACCTGTTACACACTGACCGTTACAGGCCCTCATAAGATACACAAACAAATCCAACATCCATTTCAATTAGTTATGCCATACTCCCAAACAAGTCTAGAATTGGTTTACCAGTATTTCAAGAATACTATTATGTGATTGATCATACCAAGTCACAACGGTTAGTTGTGATCGGTCCTACCAAGTCACATGCATGGGTTCGCATCGGTAATACCAATCACTAGGATCAGTTATGCCTAAATATGGTACCTACTTGTGATCAGTCACTAGGATCGGTTACACCAATTATAAGAATCGGTTCCATCTACCCATGGTATCTACTTGTGCGGTTACACCAATTACAAGGATTAGTCACACAACACTTGTGATAGGTCACACCAATTACTAGGATAGGTCACACCATCTCATGGTGATTATTTAGGGTCACACCAATTACCAGGACCGGTTGTACCAAATCATAAGTCTAGGCTTTGTGATCAGTTATTCTAAGATACGTAATCTAAGTTAATATTGGTTTTACCAACTCACACATATTGGCCATCCAAAGATATGAAATGAATATCCGGACAAGTAAACCTATTGTTTTGCCTTTCGATTCATGAAACAAGTTCATGAATGTATTTTCTTTACACAAATGTAAAACATTGTTTCCTAGGTTGAAATTTTCACCATAACCTATTCACGTAGTCATAACACTATATACAAGATTATGTCGATGTCATATCTATGAAGTTCAAAATATAAGTGTTATACTTTGTACTCTAATTCCTTAATACTATGATCATACTAATATGATCATCTCACATCACTAGAGTATTGTATACAATATGCATCGTATATACAGCTTCGCAGTTATGTTTTCAATATAGCAGGACTTAAAAGATACCTTAGGAATGAAACAGTTCAAGTCAATATGACTATCCTCAAGTGGAAGGAATATGTCGTCGTTGTAGTTTGTTACTTCTTCACATTCTTCAGCTCTTCGGAGTAATACTTGTATGTCTCAACATTCCTAGACTTTCTAGTCTAATCTAAACCAAGTTAACTCTAGTATTTAATCAAGCGACTCTAGATGAGTTTTGATACTAAAATATGACAACAAAACTTGACATACCAACGCTTGGTGAGTTCAACCGAGCTATTCTCTAACAAAGGTGTTAGCAATGGTGTAGGCGCTGGCGGAGATTTTTGTGTCTCTCCCGAACTTGAGATTGAGATGAAAAGGAAGAAAGAAAGAAGAACGAAAAAAGATAAAAAGGTTAAATGTGGAATTATGAAAGTTGTGTTTTTACTGAAATTTTCAATTAATCCGTCAGGGGTATTTATAAAGTTCCTCAAAAGTATTTGTAAAGGCCCATAAAAAGTAACGGGAGTCCACCGAGCTGAGCACTTTAGTCCACCAGTCGTCCAACTGGCCAGCACTTTAGTGTATCAAAAGTCAGACTGCGAACATATTTCACTTCAGACCTAATCATGAAGATCTAGGTGTTTAGGTGCAAGAACAGAAGATGCAACAAGCTATGCTCTAATACCTACATATTCAACCAAAATCTCTTATTACTATTTTTCTAATGTTTGTTTTGTTTTCTTAAAGAAAAAACCCAAGTTTGTGTTCGTTTACGTTTTTCTATGTAAATACAGCCAACTTGGAAGAATAGGTATCATTTAATTTAATTATCGTAGATACCGCAATGAATTCTGGAATTTTTAGGCAAGTGGGAGCATTGTAATCTGAAATTAATCAAGTATGTTTTAAGTTTCTACTAAGTGTTGCCATCCTTGTTTAATATGTAGTCTGTTCAATTGAATCATAACTTATCCTTTTCAGTGGGCATACTTCCGTCATCTCAAAGTTTTGACACCCTTTTAGTTTTTAGGCACTACAGTTAACAAGTCTCCAAGTATTTACTGGGGAGGAGGTCGATTGTTTATTGTTTGGAGAACAAGAAGCTTGGATTGTATGTACCAAAAAATGTTAGTGTAAAATGCATACTGTCTGCACTATTGAGAGAATGGAATGGTTTTTTAATTGACTAGAACACTACTACGAGGTAAAAGAAAGTTGCCTCATGTTTCTTGTTGTTTTACTAAAGCTAGCGGGAGATTAATCTTGTTACGGTTGTTTCTTATCCTTGCAAGACTAGACACTAACTTGGGTGCGACCATTTTTCTTTTTTACACTCCATTTTGAAATCCTAGTTCCCCCCTCAGCAGAACTCTTAGAGATAAGATTGGACTAGAAGTAGAAATACAATATGTTTGGTATTTCTAATTTATTTCACGGGAACTCATCGAACCCACCTGTAGCCGCAGAAAATCCTACAACTACTCCCTTGATAAGATTTACGCACAAACTTCCTAAAACATGTAAAGAAGATTAAAATCAAGTCATATTATTTCTCTTGAAGATTTATATACAAAGATCACATTACTCAAAGTATACAAACCCTAATTTTCTGTATCTATATATTCTCTCTGGATATTACTTGGACTAGATAAAACCTCATTACCCTCTACAAAACCTTCTTTCACCTTATATAGGTCTTTTACATAGTGGATTATAGCTAATAAAGTTATTTCTTCTCCTACAAGCTTAGCTAAATCTTCTCTCTGATGTATCTTCATCGCATTGGTCTTGGTCAAATGATCTTCTCGCCTTGATATTGACCTGTTCATCGCGAACTCTGTGCTTGTCGCTGTTATTCCTTCTGAGGGATTATCGCTATGATGTTTAATGTTTTTATCGGGTCCTTTCTTTATCGCATATCCCTTATCGTGTAGGTCTGTCCACTACAAGAAAAATGGGCATTGACAACGGACATATGACAATGTTTCGCGAAACGTTGTCTGCAAGTGAGCATACGACAACATTTTAGTCTTAAAGCCATTGTTGAATATCATGTGTTGTTATAGGAGGTTAATGCCCAGTAAGTTGTACACGTGATATACACACGTATTTGAATTCATGACCGTAGATCTGGTTGATTTTTTCCCGAGATTCTAACTCATATTATCTACATTATCTTATCTATACTTACGCAGAGAGAGAAACAATAATTCTCTCCGCCTCTCACTCTCTTCTTTTCTTCCTCTTTTTTTTTTTAATCTTTTACACAATCCCTGATTTGGTTTTGATTTGAAGCCCACTTCTTCCTGTGTAGATCTTCGATTCAACACATGTAACTCTTCCATCTCTCTATTAACTCCTAACGAAACCATATATATATACCGATTTTCCATTTTGATTTTGGTATTAGCTAGGGTTTTTGAATTGATTTTAGTTCGATTTAATTGAATCTTTTTTGATTGAGGTGAAGCTTTTGGTACTTGATTTCTTCATTCTCGTGTTTGTATTTCTCGTGTTATTGAGGTAAAAAAGAAAATCTGATTTTGGATAGATTGGTTTTGGTGTTCATCTGAAACTAATTGAATCGTTCTTCTGATTCTATGAATCTTTTGAGTAAGTATTATAATTTCAATTACAAACCCTAATTAGATCTTCTTTAAATGTCAGATTCAATTGTAAACCCTAACATTTTCTTTTTGATTTTAATTCCAGACACCTCCGATTTCAGATAAGGCTTATGTTTAAGATATTAAGGTAAACTGATTATTGGTTGTTTGTGATTTAATTTCAGTCAACTCTCAATTTCAATTCCAAACCTTGTCTAAATTCTATCACCATTTTTTGATTTTTTCTGTGTATTTGTTAATCTAATAACTGGTTGTTTGTGATTTTGTTGCTGGTTAGGTTTAGGTATCTTTTTCTCGTGGTGAAAAAGTTACAGGACAAAATCCAAAGGTTGCTAAACAAGACAGGAAGAAGAAGCCTAGAAGTAGAACTAACAAGAGGATGTGTAATATAACAAAAGTTTGGTCGCAGCCGGTAACATTTTTTCCCATACCTTATTCAATCATTTAGAGATTTCTTTTGTTTCCTGGTATAAGAAGCATATATTTGAGTTAGTGTTGATGTTTATGTATTTGATAGGATAAATTACATTTCTTAACTTAATCCAAGGTGTTTTGTTGCTTGGAGAGCGAACTGAAGGAGATTGAGAAAGCGTTGGTGATGATGGTAACTAGCTCGCTGCTAGTGGTGGGGTTTTCAAGGTCCTAACCATGGTGGTGAGTTAATGTTTGGAAAGGAGTCAACATGAAGTATTCTCGTCTTTGAGCTAATATCAAACTTGAGAATTCTAATGGTTTTTTTTCTTCAACTCCTTATCATTATTAATGCTTCCATACTATGAACATTTTTGTCGACTAGTACTCCGGCAATGCAGATTGGCACCTCTTTCGTTTTTTTTTTTTTTTTTACATATTTAGTAATACTTAATGGGAGAATATTATTACCAATGTCTTGTTGGAAATCGTTTTGAGGCTAATGGTTGATGGGTATTGAAATTGGGTATTGGAATGACTCAACTTGGTGTTTAACCAAAACTGAATTTTATTTCTCAAACTTTGTTGTACAAGACTCACTTTTCTTTTCTTACACCACTCTTATTATTTGCTAGCTCACTTGGTTTTTGGATGGTTTGCAAGTGAACCATTGTTGCCTATTTATAGCCTCACTTACTTCTCTAGATAGTTCTATCTAGACTCTTCTTTACACTCTCATTACACTTATCTAAAGAGAATATTCTAGAGGATAATACCAAGGATAAGTATGGATGGTTTTATCTCACATGTCTAATACTCTCTTATCTAGAGAGAATACTCTAGAATACAATAAGGATAAGTATGGAGAAGCTTATCCTTCACATGTCTTATTTTGACTAATACTTATCTAACACATGACTAATACTTATTTTGTCTTATCTATTCTAACACATGACTAATTAGATTTTTCTAGATTTAATCAAGTTTAATATTTTAATGCCCCCCTTAAACTTGATTTAAAGAACTCCAAGAATCTCTCGTAATTTGACGAAGACTTCCGCTTTAGCGGTTTCGTGAAAATATCCGCAACTTGGCCTCGAGACTTTGTGTATTTGAATTGTACCTTATTCTCTCGATATGCATTCTCGAATAAAATGGTATCGTGTGTCGATGTGCTTGTCGCGGTCATGGAACACCGGATTCTTTGCTAAAGCCATTGCCGACTTGTTGTCCACAAATATTGTAGTTGGTTCTTCCTGCTCCATTTTTAGCTCCTTCATTAAACTCCTTATCCATATGGCATGACAAACACACGATGCCGCTGCGACGTACTCGCCTTCACAAGTGGAGAGTGTGACAATCGGTTGCTTCTTCAACTCCAAGTAAAGCCAAGTATCTCCGAGGAAAAATACAAATCCAAAGAGTACTTTTTCTTTCATCTAAATCTCCGGCACAATCACTATCACTGTATCCAACGAGTTTGTACTTTTCTGATGACGAGTAAAATAAACCGAAATCAAGCGTACCTTTTAAGTAGCGCAAAATTCTCTTGGTAGCCTTTCAGATGTAGTCGTAGGTGCTTCCATGTAGCGACCGATTAGCCCTACTCCATAGAGAATATCCGCCTTGTACAAGTTAAGTATCTCAAGCTTCCAACTAGACTCTTGTAAAAAGTTGATTGACCTTCTCGCCTCCATCGATCTTTGATAGCTTGATTCCGCATTCTACAGAGTAATTGCTTTGATTACACTCCTCCATTTTAAATCTCTTAAGGATTTCTTTCGCATATCCTTCTTGAGATATAAAAATTCCATTTTCTCGTTGTTTTACTTCGAGCCCGAGATAGTATGACATTAGACCGATGTCCGTCATCTCAAATTCTCTCAGTCAACGCTTTCTTGAATTCTTCGAACATTATTGGATTATTGCCGGTGAAGATCAAATCATCCACATATAGGCAGACGAGCAACTTATCTCCTTTTTCGTTCACCTTCACATAGAGCATGTTCATGCGGGCATTTACTGAAATTATTTCCTTGGAAGTACTTGTCGATTCTAATTGTACCACGCTCTTGGTGCTGTTTTAGGCCAAACTTCAGTATAAAGCCTTTTTTCAACTTCAGGACTTTATTTTCTTGTCCTTTTTACTTTGTACCCCGTCGATGGTTGTTCGACGTATACCGTCTCTTCAAGATGTCCATTTAGAAAGGCAGACTTGACGTCCATCTGATGAACTTTCCATCTATTTTGGGCAGCTAGAGAAATAATTAGTCTTATAGTTTCTAGATGAGCTACAGGAGAAAATACCTCATCATAGTCGATGCCTTCTCTTTGATTGTAGCCTTTTGCAACCAATCTTGCCTTGTATCTTTCAACCTCTCCTTTAGCGTTTTTCTTGGATTTGTACACCCATTTTACTCCAATTGCTCTTTGTCCTTTTGGAAGTGTCACAAGCTCCCAGGTACTATTCTTCTCGATAGCTTTCATTTCTTCATTCATCGCCTTTCGCAATTTTTCACTTTCCACAGCTTCATCAAAAGTTATTGGTTCACTATCTGCAAAAATACAAAATAAAGATACATTGTCTCCATAGATATCGCTTAAACTCCTCGTCCGTAAGGGCCTTTCACTAGAGCTTTCATCTCGCTGATGATGGATCATCATGATGCGATGCGCCGGAGGTGATGGTGGTGGTGAAGCATATGGAGAAACTGGTTCGGTGGTTCTTCTTCTTCTTCCTCTTCTAGAATAGGAAGAAAATTGTAATCCTTTTCTTGAACGCCGAAATCCCAGGCCTTCTTCATCGAACTCCACATCTCCGCTATGACGACCTTTTATTGATTGGATCATACAACTTGTATCCTTTGGATCGAGAGTCATAACCGATAAATATGTACTTGACACTCCCGTCATCCAATTTTTTTCTCACCTGACTCCATACGAGCATATGCGATACTTTCGAATACTCGTAAGTGTGAGATGCCGGGTTTTACTCCGCTCCAAGCTTCTAAAGGAGTCATGTTCCTCACGCTTTTGTGGGACATCGGTTTATCGTAAACCGCACAATCAACCGCTTCGCCCAAAACTCCCGGGCACTCTCTTTGTCTTCAACATACTCCGGCCATGTTGAGAATTGTTCTGTTTCTCCTTTCGGAAACTCCGTTTTGTTGAGGTTTGTATGGAACGTAAGAGGCCGACGGATTCCATTGTCTTCGCAGTATGCCTCGAACTCCTTCGAAGTAAATTCTCCTCCTCTATCTGATCTCATAGCCACAATTTGAAAGCCACTTTCTTTCTCCACAAGGGATTTAAATTTCTTGAAATTGGAGAAAACCTCCGATTTTTGTTTCAAGAAATAAACCCATGTTTTTCAACTAAAGTCATCGACAAATATGAGGAAATAGTTATTTCCACCATACGAGCTTGGCTTTATTGGTCCACAAACATCTGTGTACCAACCGCATGGTTTTGTGGCTCTTGAGAATGTTTCCTTGGGAAAACTTTTCCTAAAATGTTTTCCAAGTAAACATCCTTCACACAACTGATCCGGTGGTCAATTTTTGGCAAACCTCTAACCATCTTTTGTTTGGACAATAATTTTAACCCTCCAAAATTAAGGTGTCCATACCTAAGATGCCATAACCATGTCATTTTGAGTCTTTAATACATTGGCACCTTGCAATCAATTTTCTCGCTCTTATGATGTCATTTTGAATGTTCGGATAGAAGAACATCCTATTCCCCGTCATTGGCACCTTGGCAATCAATTTTCCTCTCCTTATCTCTTATGAAAAGACTAAGGTTTTCCATATTCATCCTATAGCCTTTTTCTAAGAGTTGTCCCAAACTTAATATATTCATTTTTACGTTAGGGACGTAATAAACATCGAAATAAACTCATGATTTCCATTTTTCAACTTAATTAAAATTTTGCCAAGGCCACTCACCGAGTTTTCGCTCCATTTCCAAATGTTACGTTGCCGGAAACCGATTCATCAAGCTCCACGAACTTCTCCTTAGTGCCGCACATATGATTGCTTGCTCCCGTATCAAGCACCCATGTACAATTATCACTCGTGGTCACCTCCTTTTGCATGCCACCAACAAAGTCTGGTCTCCTTCTTTTTCTTTATTAGCATAATAGCTTTTTCTTCGACGTTATCCGATGAAAACCAACAATCTCGAGCATAATGACCACGCTTATGACAATTATAACATTCAACTTGAGATTTGTTATTCCTTGGCCTATTATTGTTGCGCCATGAATTATCTCCTCTCGCTACGACCTCTTGTGGAACTTGACCTCTGCCCCTTTGATCTTCGTCATTCTGCTTGCCTCTTCCTCTTCCTCCATAGTAGCCGCGTCCTCTTCCTCTAGCATTACTACCATAACTCTCTCCTTTGTCTTTCAAAGTGAGCTTTGCTTGTAGAACTTGTTCCCATCGCTCCCTCTTTGCTTCTCTTTTTTCATTCTTTCTTCATGGGGCTTGTAGCGATCCCATGAGCTCATCCACGGCCATGGTTTCGACGTCTTTGGACTCCCCAATCGCGACGACGATGTAATCAAATTTTGGAACGAGTGACCGTAATATTTTCTCGATCACACGATTATCACTCATGACCTCACCATTTCTTCTTAGTTGATTGACAACAACTAAAACTCTTGAAAAATAATCCGATATTAATTCAAACTCTTTTCATGGAGAGATTCAAACTCACCTCTTAGAGTTTGCAACCGCACCTTCTTTACTTTGTCCACGCCTTGATGGAATTTTGCAAAATCTCCCATGCTTGCTTTACATTAGCGGATCTTGATATCTTCTCAAGGACGACTCATCCATGCCTTGATAAAGAAGGAAAAGAGCTCTTTATCTCTCTTTCTCGAAATACGAGTGTATCCTTTTTCAACATGGTAGCGCCGCCTCATTTTCCGGTTCGACATAACCTTTTTCTATTATCTCCCACGCATCTTGCGAGCCTAGTAACGCCTTCATTTGAATGCTCCAGCTTGTCATAATTTTCTTTAGTGAGTTTAGGAATTTGGAAGGGAAACATTTCAAAGAGCCATTAGAACTTGGCTCTCACGATACCACTTTGTTGGAAATCGTTTTGAGGCTAATGGTTGATGGGTATTGAAATTGGGTATTGGAATGACTCAACTAGGTGTTTAACCAAAACTGAATTTATTTCTCAAACTTTGTTGTACAAGACTCACTTTTCTTTTCTTACACCACTCTTATTACTTGCTAGCTCACTTGGTTTTTGGATGGTTTGCAAGTGAACCATTGTTGCCTATTTATAGCCTCACTTACTTCTCTAGATAGTTCTATCTGTGACTTTCTTTACACTCTCATTACACTTATCTAAAGAGAACATTCTAGAGGATAATACCAAGGATAAGTATGGAGGGTTTTATCCTCACATGTCTAATACTCTCTTATCTGAGAGAATACTCTAGAATACAATAAGGATAAGTATGGAGAAGCTTATCCTTCACATGTCTTATTTTGACTAATACTTATCTAACACATGACTAATACTTATTTTGTCTTATCTATTAACACATGACTAATTAGATTTTTCTAGATTTAATCAAGTTTAATATTTTAA